>CABFOV010000231.1:41256-55987 GCA_902141375.1 Timema poppense
GGGGGGGATATCGTCAGTCTACTGGAGTAGACGTCAAAAAATGAGGTTTGATATATCACACACTATAAATACTTTCCTCATGATTCTACTTGCTCAGCGATGATTTTACTCACGCAAAGACTATGTGACCAATATTTATTTTTTACACTAACTTGAACGTCTTGAAACGTACCTCACAAGCTTTCTAGGGTGATATTTTGAAAATAGAATGATTATATTTCCTTATATCTGTTTTATGTCCCGCCTGGGCTAAGGGTATGCGTTGACCTACCTACCCCCTATTGAGACTTTAATAATAGTTCGAATCCAACTCGGGGGTGAAGCTTATTGTACTTAGCGCGGTGTAATATAGCTTGTGGGGAAGGATCGATTTAGTGCTCACTCACTATAAATGCGTCCTCGGATGCTAATATCCCTTAGCTTGTGTAAAGAGCCCACTTCATGACCAATTAACCGAGTTATTAGATACATGATTATTCAAACCAGAAATTGCATTGACGTGGGGTCTTGTACGTCCTTCAATTGAAAACCTTGATATTGGGATCAGTTAGTATTTTTTTATTTTTAAATAGTTTTTAATGTTATTTTAAATATAGTAAAAAAGTTTCAATGGTCTCAATTCCACTATTTTATAAAGAAGTAAAACATTTAATTTTAAGGAATTTTAAAAATATTTTCAAGCACATTTTTGTATGTTCTTCAGGGTCAACTCAACCTCGTGAGGACAAATGAGGAGCTACTTAAATGAAAAAGTATCGGATCCAGTCTAGAAAACTGAGCTTAATGGTAAAAGGTTTCACTGTGCTGAGCACATGGCATCCTATATGCGGATAAGTTACCACTATCTTCGCCAACAGGCGGCTGTCTATTGCGGTTTGACACCATGGATTGTTTTTCTTCCATTTATGTTTCTATTTTGTTCGTACTAGTCAAGCAAATTAAAAAAACACAACATTTGAAATATTATCGGATTAGATGAGAAGTTATACGTTCAATAATTTATAAACGATTAAGTGACTAGATTAAGTATGAAAAAAACTAAGCATTATTGGTTAAAAATAATTTATTTTGTCTGAACATGGAATAGAATTTATGAAATTGCTCAGAAGACTAGGGATTGAAACTTTTACCGTGTAAAAAGTTTATTTCTTTGACCATAGATTACTTATCTATAAAATAGGCCCCAAATTTATAATTAAAACACAACAAAACAAACTAAAATAATGTTTGGGGCCCATTAAACCTATATTAAGCCTGAGAGAGTTTTTCTTCTGCGGAAGAAGGGGCCCCTAAAAATATTGTAATGTGTTAGTAGTAAAATTTGAGGACTGCATTTGTGTGTGTGTGTGGTGTGTAGGCCTATCCTTTCTATCCACCTTTTAATGTCGATTAAATACACTTATTTGTTGCATTTTTTCTTTGTTTATTAAAAATTTAGTTATAGAGATAATTTATGCGAAAATCGTTATTCAAGAAACAGCTTTTTTATTTAAAATTTTTCACTTGACAATATGTGTCATTTTCAGCACTATAATTCAGCCCCATGTGAAGCGAGCTTTTAGGGGAGCGTGCAAATGACTTCCTTCTTCTCCTTGTTGATATACTCCCTCCTCACGCCCTTAGATTAACAGCCACAGCAGCTCAAGGATGTGCACAGAAAAGAAGGGGAGGGAAGGGCGCTAGACTAGTGTTCGGGAAGAACACCCCCCACCCCCACTACCAGGGACTTACGTCACAGGGACTAATTATTATGTCAGATATTAAAAGTAAACAATACTTAGCGAAATGAAAACGACCAAATTACTCGTGTTTTCCCTTCCTCCCTTTCTTCAGTAATCTTATTCCTGTATTAGGAGCGGATGTTATAAGAAGGTATAAGTCTCAACTATTTTATACTGTCTCGTTTCACGTTTTACTGACATCTTCGTCTCGTAAATTCTCGGAACTAGGACAATATGAGAGGAAAACTGGATTGTATATTTCGAAAATATGAAACCTCAGTTTCAATGTCCGACCGAAGGTCATTTTTTTGGCCGAAGCCAAACTTAGTTTTCTTTTTCACTCTCAGCCGAAACCAAAGAAATAGCATGTATTGTGAAACATCCCTATTTTTAAGTTTAATGCAATTTATGCTGGAAATTTTAACTTTAAGATCGTGTTTATTAAAATACCAGGCCACATTTTTTAATGTCGATAAAATAAAGTAGAATAAATTTCCGAAATTGTGATACAAAATAATATAAAGACAAAATAAAAATCAATCACTTCTTCTTAATATTTGGATTTAAAAAAGTGACTGAATTATTTTTTATTGCTATCCAGTCCCGTCCAAAAAATGAATCAGTTCTATTTTATGTATATAGTAATTAATTACATTAGCCATGGATTGAGAGGAAAGCTCTTAATAAATATGATAGTAGCACTAGACTATAGTAAACACCATGTGTCACCGTGTCTGACTTGACTAGACTACCAACCGGACGGTGACTTGTCAGTTGTCACGTGACCGCTCCCGCACGGCACCCACGAGCGTATATTAAGTAAAATAAGTTAAATGAATCTTCGACTTTGGCGAAACCTTCGGTCTAATTTTGGCTGAAGCCGATTATATTGCCGAAGGTGCAATTTGTGGCCAAAGTCGAATGTTCGTTCGGAGACTACCCATTTCGTTAAACACGAGAAATTGGAAAGGCATTTCTAAAAAATTAATTTATTTAACAGTTTAGAAAATACACTAGAATTTAATTTAAGTAAAGAAAGTGAAATTTAATAATTATATAAAATATGAGCTAAGTTTTAACTTGTTTCTTTGCAATTAATTATTACTAAATCACATCATTTATTCAAAATGTTAACTATTTTAATGATTGTAATATCTTAAACATCTTATTCGCATTTCTCAATCAAATAGATGATGTAAAACTGAGTTAACATTGATTAAACAATTCGTGAGATTATTAAATAAACATTTAAAAATGTAGACATAAAATTGAGGCCACTAAATTTATCACATTAATTTTTTTTAACTGCTATATTATAAAACAATTGAGGCTAGGTGTATATTTTAAGCATGAAAAAGAATTAGTTATCACAGAGCTAAATGAATTGAAATTATGGTTGTATTCATATCTTAGCTGATGTATATTGTTATCTATTTCCTTTGTGAAAGGCATTGTCTTCAATTCTATGTTCGATTTTAAAATGTTTATTTAATAATCTCACAAAGTTCTTAGTCAATATCAATCTAATTTCACATTATCTTATTCACACGTGTCATTTAATTATACATTTAGTTAATTATAAACTTTAATAGGTATAGTTAAATTATGACTAATTGTTGTGGACTGGTAATTAACTTCAAATAAACAAACTTAAATAAAATTAATAACTACCCTAATTATTAAAAAGTGAAACTTATATTAGTTGGTATTTGGTTTAATAGATGCCAATAGTAGATTATACATACATTTATAATTCGAATAATTAAAACAAGTCTATATTGGTACACCTATTTAGAGTTATGTTTCCATGCTATTATTGGGAACCAATGATTTCCAAAATAATTTTTAAAAACCATACAAACTAGGAGAAGTAGCATATTTGAAAAGTTTTTAAATTATTTATTTACTTTGATTGACTTTAGGAGCTAAAACTACCCAATTAAAATGAAAAATAATATTTACTGTCCCTAATCATGACATTATTTGAGACTTGCCTATTGGAATTATGTTAATTTATATACCTATTAAGACTCTCTTTAACACCAGGAGGGTATTTCTAATATTTTGTTTAGTTAATTTAAATATGTAATTTAGTAATCAGAAAATAATTACATTTTATGTGTGTTTATTTTTGTAATAAAATGACATAAATACGTTTATTCTTAGCCATTAATTTTAAGGGTTGTTTTCATCAGAGAATAAATATATATAGTTTTAAATTTTACTTTCCGAAGGGTATCAAAAATATAAACTAAAAGTAAATTGGCTAGGGCACGGATTGGACACCCAGTTATCGGCCTCATGTTCGATTCGAAGGGTGTTGGCAAGCCTGAAGAGTCTAAGGGGGAAATGGGGAGGGTTTGGACCACAGTTTGGGGTGGTAGGAAAGTGCAGGGGGCCAGGAGAGAACGTTACACGGAAATTTAATTACGTTCAAACCATCAGTAATTATAGTGGACGCACTACCGCGGCGAAAATCTTCCGCTCCCCCGGGCATCGCGCCAAATGGTTGACTAGATGGGGACCACTCCCCTCATTTTACCTCTCAAGGCTATCATCGAGTGTCTAGATTTGTTTTTGGTGGTGTGCATCTCAAGGTGGGTGTGTAAGGAACACGCGTTTTTGCAGGTTTTTTTTAACGCAAAACATTTTATTTTTGCCAAAATAAATACAATATTCTTCCAGTGGAAAGAGAATTTAATTTTCGTAATATCAACAGTTGTTGAATAGCTATCAGATTCATCACTATAGCGGCATTAGATGACAAACTTTTTCAAATTAAGAGAAAAGTTTGTCATTAAATTCCAGGACACCATTGACAGATATTCAAGAACTGTTGATATCATTATGTAGTGAAAATTAAACTCTATGTTTGTATTGAAGCATTATTTTATTTATTTTTGGCAAAAAAAAAAATGTTTTGTTATAAAAACTGCAAAAATACCGTCCTTGATATTTCATCCTTACACTCCCAAATTAATGACTGCTCGTAATAAATAAATATGTATAAATTCACCAGTTAATATAATACACAAAAAAAAGAAGTTTATTTTCTACATTACACAGCAATAAGTACAGAAAGAGTAAATCTAAATTAATTAATTAATTTATTAATGACAGGCATGCCGGCAATGAGATGATTCATCACTAGGGCTCGTGACGAGATGTAAACATGTATTTGTGAAAAAATAAATTATTTGAAAAGGAAAAACTATATATATAAAAAAAAATAGAATGTGTGTTTTTATTCTCACCACGTCTCACTAACCATTTTAACCATCCACATACATTAATTACATTTATTGAATGGGGATTATTGGGGTTGAATTTTAAAAGAAATGTAACAGAATTTTAGTGTAGAGAAAGTGGGAAACCATTTATAAATAACCACCTACGGTTCACCCAACCGGGATTCAAACATATCATTCATAGGCAATACGTTTTATTCCCCGCGATATTGACGCCCTAAACATACGAACAAGTTAGTAAGACCAACTTTCAGATATGCTCAGTTTTTACATTTGGAATTTGGTAGCACAATCAAGATGAAACAACATAATGTTGAAATTTCAATTAATTCTTTGACAATTATTAAAATTTGAGAAAAAATAAGATTTTAAAAGAAATCTTTTTCAAATCGTGTTTTCTTTTCTTTTTTTTAATATGAAAATATAGGATAGAATAGTTTGAAACGTAATAGACCCACAGGTCTTTAAAGATTCAACAAAATAATTGTGACTTTGTCAACGAACGAACTACATCCACCTTTAGGCTCGCGAACTAGAGTACCGGATCTCGTCTATTCTGGTTTGCCAGTGAGGGGAAGGTCAGGGTTGAAGTTCTGGCCAGATGTACAGAGCCAGTTTCCCCCTCTTCTCTTTACACAAATTCGTGTACATTTACTCTATAATATACCTTACTCATACAGATTCTATGGGTGTGAATTTGCGGGTAGTCCAAACAGATGTGGCGCAGTAGAGAAAAAGAAAAGATAAAAAAAACACAACAAAAACTCACATAAAAAAAAAGAAAGAGTAGAATCCACCAGTGCAAGAATGCACGCTCTAATGAGAGCAATTTTTCAAAAGCTCCGAATGAAGGTGTGCGAGGTTTGAAACTCTTTTGTGGAGCGAGGGGGAGAATATTGTCGCCACTAGGAGTTGTAATAAAACCTCTCTTTCTCTCTCTCTCTCTCTAGGGATTGTGGTTAGTAGGAGGTAGGGACAGAAGGAAGGGGGTGTTCTGGACTTCCAACAGACAGTCCGAGGGAGGAAGGAGACACATAAATACTGGGATGAAGAGGAGTTGGACGGACGTAAAAGAGAGGGAAAGATAATAAAAACATGAGGATAAATGAACACATTTAGATTCAAACGTGTACTTTAGCGCGTCAGGTTATTTTAGAGCGCGACTTTGAAGATGACGTGGGACAGCTCGTTCCAAGGATTGGAGAGGGGAGGAGTGGGGGGTTTGAAAGATCTCTCGTGCTTGACGCCTCCAGAAACATTTTCATTTTACTATTACAATTTTTACAATTCTTTAGGCCTAAAGGTGACCTGGCGGTCTAGAGGTAAGGTGTCAGACTTCTATGCTGGCGACCGGGGTTCAATCCTCGGTCCCGGCCAAGATTTATTTGATTACCAAACCCTTCTTTCACCTCTGACAAGACATCTTGTGAATGTGGGGAATGCCAGGCCTCCACCGTGGTTCGGATTCCACGTTAAACTGTAGGTCCTCCATTTCATCTCACAATCACCCCACCATTACACATTAGCGTAAGTGCGTATAACCCGAACGGGTAGTAAGACGCAGTGCTAATAATAATAATAATAATAATAATAATAATAATAATTTAGGCCTAAAGCAATTGGGAGCTTTCGGGGTTGGGACAAAATTAATTATCATTCACCCGCTTAAGTGGCCGAAAGGTACTAGACGTCACCCTCGCATTTGAATGGTCTGTTGAAGACGCAAAGATCGGGGATCGAATGCCGGTCGGATCTACTGCGGGTGATATTTCCTAGATGGTTTCACCCTCTTCTCTCACTCAAATGCAGATAGATTACCTCTAAAAGGCTTTCTTCCTCAACCTTAACCCATTTGAGAAATTATACAAGAGTATAACCTGAACAGATAGTAAGATGAAATTATTAAAAAAAAATCTCTGAATCACTCGTCGGGGTTTGAATCCTGTTCGTGTGAATTTAGAATTAATTTTATAACTTTTGTATTCTCATCTTCTCTGCACGCTTATCGGGGTGCAGTCTCTCTAAGCTACTTTGCTCGTCCATCCCCCTTGGATCAAACAATAATAAGATTATAATGCCAGGCTTCCACCGTGGTTCGGATCACACGTTAAACTGTAGGTCCTCAATTTCATCTCACAACCACCCTACCCATCACACATTAGCGTAAGTGCGTTTAACCCGAACGGGTAGTAAGAAGCGGTGCTAATAATAATAGTAATACTAGTAGTAGCAGTAATAATAATAGTGATAATAATAAGATTATAGTATTTTACCCATCTGGTTTGTCAGTGATGGGAAATTCTGGGTTCGATTCCCAAACGGTTGTATTTAGGGTAGTTTCCTTTAAACTGTTCTCTACTTCCCTCGGCGGAAATACAGGGTACATTTCCTCAAAACTCTACCTTCCTCAATTATACCCAATCAGTGTAATTAGATGAGGATAGTCCAGGCCTTAAGGATAGTAGATAATGGTGGTGACCTCTTAACCACCAATAAAACTTGGAGATTAATTTATGGATGTATAATACAAAATTAAACTCGGGCTAATGCTAAGATTTTCTTGTTACAAAATTGATCATGATTTTTTTTAAGATCTTACTATCCACTCGGGGTGTACGCTTATTCCAAATTGATGATGTACGTACACTCAATTTATCCTTAAAAGTAGCAGGCCGTCTTATCTTGACAAAATGTGTGGTCCAATTAGTAGCCCACGGGTCAGATGTGGCCCTCGCAGTATCACGGAGGAAATCTAAGCGGAACTTCTCAGTGGTAGATGTTAAATAGCTAATAATTTAAATAAAAATATGTATTTAAAAAGTTTAACTATGGAATTATCTTTATATATTTGATTCATAAAAATATGTAGAAATATAAATTTATAATGTTAAATTGTTTTGGGAAAGTGTGCATGCTTACATATTTCATAACACATTTTTGGGGAGATCATTAAACTTTTTTTTTTGCGGTAAAATTTAATAGATTATACCCCCAAAAATACCAATTATATATAAGTATTGAACGTAATTGTTTATTAAGTAAAGTTTTAGGCCTATATTAAGTTGATAGGATCAATAAATATATCTTCGGCCCACGGTGCAAACTGATATTGAAATTTGGTCCTTGGGATGAAAAACGTTGGACCACCCAGAAGTATACCAATAATAATACAAGGTAGGATTTCTACCTGTCAGGGTAGACGGAGGGTATATTCTCGATGCCAACAAATAATGTAGGGTACCTTTTATCCCTCTCTAGTTTCTATCCCCCTACGCAGCCACAGAGTTTTTAAAATAATAGAAAACGGACAAAGAACATTCGGTTGTAAAATAGAACGAGAATGCAACATTTAACGTATAAGAGTTGACTAGAAGAATGTGATGATGGTGGCGAGCAGACACGATGCTGAAATGAGAAACCAGATAATTAAAATTTATCTGGGCTCCGTAGCCCCCCCACCCAACGGTTCCAATCTCCCCCGGGTACTAACGCCAGGACTAACCGAGCCTAGACCCCTCAGGGGACATGATACCAATCTTACCCCCACCCCCGAGTCCTATCTAGCGGTCGTCAAATGAAAAGTTTTTAATTTACTCAACGCACCCTCTTCCTGAAATGGATGTGACGTCATACGTTACGAATGAGAGAAGGGGTGCGGGATGGTGATTACTGGTGGGGAGGTTTTTGTCACTTTTTTTTTAGCTAAAAAAAAATTTTGCTCCCGGCAATCACGTTGACTCGATTTTTATTTATTGCAATTATTATATATTTGCTTTGAAAATAATATTAATGAAGGCTACTGATCATTCAATTACAAAAAGTTTGCAAAATTAAAAATACAATTAAAGATTAATTAACTATTCATGCACGATATTTTTGAAAATAAAATTACCATAGTATTAGTCAAATAATTACTTTGAACACTCGAGTATAAAAAAAAAATTGTTTCTACAAAAATATTAAATTGTAGGGTTTAAATTATAAATTCATAAATTGCTATCCATGATGTTTTACCACATGAATTGGAAGAAAAGTATAATAATAACCATTTAAAAATTGGGAGATAAATTAGAGTGTAATAAGTTAATAGCTATATAGGTGTCTCACTACCACCAACATGTTACAGAATTTAATTCAACATAGCTTTAATTATATTGACACAATATGTAGAGGAAATAATTGGGAAGCATCAATGTGGATTTCGACGAAAGAAATCAACAACAGATCAGATTTGTGTTATTTGGTAAATAATATAAAAAAATGGGAATACAACACAACGGTACATCAATAATCTTATATAGAATTTAAAAGACCTTTGATTCAGTTAAAATAAACTAATTATATATTTTAATTAAGTGTGAGGTACCCAAATACTTCAAAAACTTGTCAAGCTAATTGAGGTGACTGCGTAAGGGTCGGATGTCACTTATCAGATAATTTCGAAATCCATAAAAGATTTAAACAAGAAGATGCACTTGCCCCATTAATTTTTAATCTAGTTTTAGGGTATGCTACTAGGGTATTGTAAGAAAGGGAAGGCTTTCAACTAAACGGTTCAATGCAGCTATTAAGAGGAATGTAGAAATTTTATTAGAATATAGTAAGGAAATAAGACTTAGAAGTGTACGCTGAAAATACTACTCATATTATCAAGTAGTAAACACAAATTGAGGAATATAATTTAGCTCCGAACAACCTCTCATTTGATATGGTTAATGAGCTAAATATTTGTGAACAATTTTAGCTAGCAATAACGATTACAGAGTGGAAATTAGGAAAAGAAAACATTCGGGAATTCCACAATACTGCTCGGTCAGTAAGTTGTTGATATCTCGCCTCCTTTCAAGGAATGTAAAATACATAATATACAAAACCATAATTCTACCAGTTTAAAAAAAAATGTTTTTGAAACATGGTTTCTTACCTTAAATGTCGAATTAAATGTAAGGTCTTCGTAAACAAGAAACATAAAAAGATATATGGCCCAAAAAGGGATGAGTATATTGGAGAGTGAAGGAGGTTACATAGTGAAGGATTACATACCATGTACACATCCCAATACATTGTTATGATAGTCAAATCTCCCAAATTACAGTGGGAAAGACATGCAGCGGGAATGGGAATATACCAATGGGAATACCTAGTCACAGATGGGAGGATAACATTAGAATGGACCTGAAAGAGGTAGGGCCTAATGAGAGCGACTGGCTAGAACTAACTCAAGATAGGGATAGGGTCTAATGAGGTGGACAGGATAGAAAAAAACTCAAGATAAGGATAGGTGGCGTACTTAAGAGCTGTACTGAGCTTTCGAGTTCCTAATGCCATAGAGTAATAAAATCAGTGTTAAAAAAACAAACGAAACTGAAATTATATATTTGCATCCATTTCGCCTTGATCCTCTAGAAAAAAAATGTCAAGAAAATATTTTAGAAGAGTCAAAAAATACAAAAACATTAATCTAACAAGAACATTTTAAGCAAACACTCTTGTTAAGACCACTTTAAAATTAATATTTTCTTCATCAACGCACTAAAATAAAACAAATATAATTTTACAAAAAAAAACATCAACATGATTTCAAAAGAAAGATTTATCTTGGTACATGACGTGATTCTGTGTAAAGTAATTTTGTACTTATTCACGGTTCACATAATTCGTTCACAGAGCTCAAAGCTTGTAATTTAAACAAGAAATGGCGCCTTTCCACTCGACATTTCTTTACCATCAAAGGCGGAGGGAGCCAAAGAATTTCGAGTTACTGCTTGAATGTGACGTACAAGTAAGCTACTTAAAAGAGAAAATTATTTACGTGAAAGGTGGTTCATCTACAATATATTCGACAGCAAATTTATCAAAATATTGGTTTGACTTAGTGGTCAGTGTTCCTGGTTAAAGATCCAGGAGACCCCTGGTTCGATACCCTATTGCTTCCGGATTTTCTGTGAAGCAGTGGGTCTGGAATAGGGTCTACTCAGCCTCACGAGGACAAATTAATGAAGAGCAACTAAGATAAATAGTAGCAGCTACGGTCTAGAAAATTGATATTAATGGCTGACCACATGACACTCTGCAGCAGCAGAAGTTGCCACTATCTTTGCCAACAGACAACGGTGGCTCGGTCGGTAAGGCTCGATTGTGGGCTGACGCCATGAAGTCTTTTAGTCTTATATTTTATAAGTTGTATTTATAATTAATATTATATATTTTATTACCGAGTCTTACCTACATGGACTATATGTATTAACTAAGTTAAGGGTTAGAGATAAGAAAGGTAGAATTTAAAATAAATGTACCCGTATTTATGTGGAGAAAGAGAGTGGAAAAACCCTTTATCAAAAATTACCCTCAGTACTCCTGGCCTGGATCCAAACCCTGCCCTTCCCGTCAGTCGCAAACCAGACCAAATTACCTTGACACTGAGACTGCGTGTCCACCAGTGTGGGTCTAAAATGAATAAAATGTAAGTTTACGATTTGTAGGACCACTTGATATATTACACGTTAGTAACATTTTTACTATATAGATTCATGTAACGTAATAGAAATATACTACCCGCTTCGGTGGGCGCATGGTCTAGGGCGTTAATCTCGCAATATACTATACTGCCAATGACGGGGAAATCGAGGTTCGAATCCCGGTTGGGCGAAGGTGAGTTTTACTAAATTAATTTTCACCCTCCGTACACGAAAATGCGGGTACATTTTTTTATAAATTCAACTTTACTCAGACCAAGACAATAAACATACAGTCTATCCAATATAGGAGTGGTGATAACTGACAGCTTGCAAAAGTTACCAGATCTGCTTTCATGTAACTACACGCCAAACTAGATCATCATCTACAGTATTATTAGAAACATTTGATAGCAATTTTGATTGATAATATAATATTACTAGGAAATTAATAATTATTTACACATAGGTTAGCAATAATAACGGTCAACCAATGTTTATCATAAAAAACTTACGCTAGCTGTTAGTTCGGTTACCACCACTGCTAAGCTGAATATACTCTATTTGAGAAAAATCCGGATCTTGCTCTGGATTCTAAGCTAGTAATATTTAGTATGAAAATGTCTGACTATAATAATATTTGTGAGATAAAATATACAGGCAAATATTATAAATAAACTCAAAACAACTTTTGAAAAAAAAAGTTAGTATTTTATCTTAATTTTACGTTTGGTATTTTAAAAAGTTGTTATGCTATTGGAACTTTAAAAAGCTGTTATGTTGAGAATAGCTTTAAATAATTATTGATTCCCTACTTCGAGAGTTCCAGGCTCTTTTTATGATCGCGCAAAGTTGGGATATTAAGGAGAAGATACCTGAAGTCCTTTATAATCAGGTGGTAATAGAAGTTAATAATATAGCGAAAAAATAAATTGTTAAAAAACAGAAGAAAATAGTTTCAATAATTTGGCCCTGAAGAGTGCATTATCTATCGTTGTAGTAGGTCTAGGAATAATACTTGAAATACCCTGAAAGTATCAGTGAAAGACAACAGTGACTCACCTGTGTAGGGCTGAGAGTAGTTCTTATCAATCCATTGAAGTATCAGTGAAAGATAACAGTGACTCGCCTATGTAGGGCTGAGAGTAGTTCCTATCAATCCATTGAAGTATCAGTGAAAGATAACAGTGACTCACCTGTGTAGGGCTGAGAGTAGTTCCTATCAATCCATTGAAGTATCAGTGAAAGATAACAGTGACTCACCTGTGTAGGGCTGAGAGTAGTTCCTATCAATCCATTGAAGTATCAGTGAAAGATAACAGTGACTCACCTGTGTAGGGCTGAGAGTAGTTCCTATCAATCCATTGAAGTATCAGTGAAAGATAACAGTGACTCACCTGTGTAGGGCTGAGAGTAGTTCCTATCAATCCATTGAAGTATCAGTGAAAGATAACAGTGACTCACCTGTGTAGGGCTGAGAGTAGTTCCTATCAATCCATTGAAGTATCAGTGAAAGATAACAGTGACTCACCTGTGTAGGGCTGAGAGTAGTTCCTATCAATCCATTGAAGTATCAGTGAAAGATAACAGTGACTCACCTGTGTAGGGCTGAGAGTAGTTCCTATCAATCCATTGAAGTATCAGTGAAAGATAACAGTGACTCACCTGTGTAGGGCTGAGAGTAGTTCCTATCAATCCATTGAAGTATCAGTGAAAGATAACAGTGACTCACCTGTGTAGGGCTGAGAGTAGTTCCTATCAATCCATTGAAGTATCAGTGAAAGATAACAGTGACTCACCTGTGTAGGGCTGAGAGTAGTTCCTATCAATCCATTGAAGTATCAGTGAAAGATAACAGTGACTCACCTGTGTAGGGCTGAGAGTAGTTCCTATCAATCCATTGAAGTATCAGTGAAAGATAACAGTGACTCACCTGTGTAGGGCTGGGAATAGTTCCTATCAATCCATTGAAGTATCAGTTGAAGATAACAGTGACTCACCTGTGTAGGGCTGAGAGTAGTCCCTGGAAGTATCAGTGACTCACCTGTGTAGGGCTGAGAGTAGTCCCTATCGGGGCTAGTGTAGAGCTTCCCACTGGCCTCGTCTCCAGGTTCAAGGTACGCCTTCGAGTCCCGAGGATCACTGTATGCCTCAACAACCTCAACCTATAAAAAATAATCATTAATCATACTAAGTAATATAACAGCACTTTTGAACAGAACTAAATCAGGAAACATCTCGAACTATTCCAGAGATTATTTACGTCGCGTCTAGCTAAATGTTTGTGTTTTAGTAAAAAAAAAAGGAATTACGATAATGTTGTAGGGGTTAGGACGGTAGAGTTGAGAGGAAATATACCTACACTTGCGTGGAGGGAGAATGGGATACCATTTAGTTGAAACAATTTTCGTTAACCTTGTCACCGGGAAATCCGACTAAATGAGCTTGACATTTAGACCACCGTACGACCTACGAATTTCACACTCCGATTTAGTGTGATTTGCTTAGAATTCGTCACATGACTAAGTATGTTCAGCTCTGTTATTGTTTTCGGAGAATATGTGACTCCACAGTAGGTCTAATTTGTCTCAAATAGCTCATGAAGAATTTAAGTATAGACAGCCCATAATATGGTAGTGAGTGTAAATATAATTAATTACAGTATGTTTCTAAAGACTATTCTAATTTGTGAAACAATAAAACAAAAATATAAAACATAAACCGGTTTGGTGTGATGACACACATTAAAAAAATCTTTCTACCGTTTGGACCACGCCACTGGTATTTCGTGTCTTTATTCAGCCAAAATGCCGTTAGTGGTCGACGTCCTTAGTAGCCCCGCAGTTAATCCTTCCCTCGGCAATGAAATTAAACCAGTTTCATCACAGACCCAACATTCCATCCCAATAATACCACTACTGATGTCTTTTCACATGTCTTCGCCCCATCTGTTTCATCATAGACCCAATCTTCCATCCCAATAATACCACTACTGATGTCTTTTCACATGTCTTCGTCCCATCAGTTTCATTCCTTCAACAACTCGTCCTTGTTATCATTTCCCTCTAATTTCTCTCTCTCTATTTCCCCATCCTTTTGGACCTCATCTCTCGTACCTCCCCTCTTTTCACAACATTGCTGACTTTAATTACTGCCCTCGTGTCCCTTTTGTTAGGGTTACAAACGTCTGGAGGGGGGAGAGAATGACTGCTAAAGTCATTTTGGAGAATAATCAGGAACAATTGATTGTTTAACCCTTTGGTTGCTTTCATTGTGTCTGAAGAGGGAGAAAGAGGGGGGTGGGGGG
>CABFOV010000231.1:56541-67366 GCA_902141375.1 Timema poppense
GGGGGGGGGAGTAGATCTTATCTTACGAACAAAGTCATTGGCACGAGACTTTGCGGTAAGAAGATTTCTGGCTAAATTACAAATAAAAGTTGTAGTGCGTAAGGATTTATGAGGCTGTGAAACAACGCCATGAGAGTTAAAGTAAGGGGTTTATGGTAAGGAGCTTAGAGTAAAAAGAGATGCCAAGTATAACCTGATTTTGGTTGAAATAACAGTAGAGAGAATTCAAACATATTTATTTGCGGCAGACAATGATACCATTTTACTATATTATCAGTGTTATTTTATAGGTATTGATATGATAATACCTATCAAAAGTGACAGCTGCAGATAACATGACTTGATATATGAATTTATTCAAATTGTTTTAGTAATTTTAGTGACTACCAGCTAATGTTCTTCCTACAAAAAATCAGCCTATAATTAATCTGCAGGTTAGCTTTATTAAGCAATTTACAATTTTCAAGTGAGAGTTTAAATATATCTATAACTTAATCCTTTATAATCATTTTTATACCGCTGTATAGGGAATTCATTATTTCAAATGCCTTTGAGAGAAGATTATTTGTATATTTCTAATCTAGCTTCATTTAGAGCATGTTTCCTTTCTGGTTTTTACTCTAGGGACCTAATTCTTTAAATAAGCTGTTTAAGATATTTAATATATATTTTAATTTTTTAATACTTTATTTTCTATTGCTTTTGACAAATTATAGCCCAATATTTTTTAATTTACTATTTGATAATTAATTAACCCGTTCGGATCACACGCATACATTAATAACGTTAGTGAGAGAGCAACCAGGAATATATAATTTTAAGGAAATGTATCCACTTTTGCGTGAATGAAGATTGGAAGGCCACCCTAAAGAACACCCAGCCGAGATTTGAGGCGGGACCCCCCCACCCCCCTCCCGTTCCCGACTAACCAGGCTTAATTATCCATACATTTAGAACCCATGGCCACCGGCGCGGGTGTAAATTACAATAACTTACTTTGTTTAAGCTGAGTAAGGTAACTAAGTCACTTTATTATGTTCATAACGTTTATCATCTTTATTATACTTACGGCGGTTGGAAATAAAGTAATTCAAAAGTAAGGTACAATACAGACAAAGAAAAAGTTTTGTACGTGTCTTGTATTTTATGTACTACATTTTACTATCTTAGTATATCTACACTAAATGAATGAGGAAGATAGAATTTTAGAGGAAATGCACCATACTTTTGAGACAGTAGTCTGATAAACAACCGAGGAATAAACACCGGAGTATATTTTGTCATGTGTCCGAACCCCAAATTCCCGGCCATTAGAAAAATAAATAATGTGAGGCTGACGGTTTTGTCTGTGTGACCACCGGTACGTGTTTTTACATAGCTTTTGTAATAGACTCATCGTCACATTTTGTCTGAATCAAAGGGGAAGAGCTTACTTGCTGTTTCCAGTACACGAAGAAATGTTGACATTGTGAGGTACGTCATGTTCATATATTTTTTATAAGATAGCTGGTGACCTGGCGGTCTATGGGTAAGGTGTCAGACTTCTATGCTGGCGACCGGGGTTCGATCCTAGGTCCCGGCAAATATTTATCTGATCACCAAACCCTTCCTTCACCTCTGACAAGATATCTTGTGAATGTGAGGAATGCCAAGCCTCCACCGTGGTTCGGATTCCACGTTAAACTGTAGGTCCTCCATTTCATCTCACAATCACCCTACCATTACACATTAGCGTAAGTGCGTAGAACCCGAACGGGTAGTAAGACGCGGTGCTAATAATAATAATATAAGATAACTTTACCCTCTTATACTGGTATTTAGCTTAAATACAAGAATACACAATTTGATAATTGTATCAAGCCCTTGGCAGTTGTAACTTAAGTATACCCACTTCGGTGGCCGCATGGCCCAAGGCATCAACTTCGCAATATACTTGACTGCCGATGACGACGAGATCGTGGTTCGAACCCCAGTCGGGTGTTTTGTTCCTTAATGGGTTTTTTTAGTCTTTCTTTTCCTTTATTTTCTTTTTTTATATACAGGCGGTGGTTTAGGCTGTAAGCAGGCGGAGCGAAATCTCCGAAAAGGTGCCTCCCCAGGTGGTGGATAGGGGGGATGCTCGCCACCATTGGAGCTTTCGCCAACTCTGGGGACTATTAGATCCAGAGGTCGGCGGGAGAGTCAGCGGTGGAAAGTACCTGGGGCGTAAAATACTCGGGGCGGACCATCTAGTAGGACAAAAACTATATAGTAGGATTATAAGGACAGTTAAAGTAGATGCAAATTATGTAATTTAATTATTGTTTAAAAGTTGAATATTGCATAGTGGATGATGTAGAAAAAAATATGTAAATAGATTTAGGTCCCGAACTACCCTCTAGATGTCGGAATGGATTAAAATTAAATAAATAAATAAATTTTTAAAAAAGTGCGTGTTCCTGAATGGTTTTCATCTCTCTCATCACGCAAATTCGAGTAAACTTCCTCTAAATCCAACCTACCTTATCTTTAACACACTACCACAATTATTATTAAAGCGTATAGCCCAAAGGGTAGTTAGTTAAGAAGCGGTGACCAAAATACCCGACGATTACAAAAAGAAAAAGTTACCTTCTCCCCTGTGGGACTAGGTGTACTCCAATTGGCAAGCCCCGCTCCGAAACTGTGCGGTCGTCGTTTGTTGACAAAGTCTACTGGTAGGCTGTACTCGTCGCAGAGCGATATCTGGGAACAAGAGAACATTATAGATTAATTCAATGGAACAGTCGGGAGAGCATTTTGTATACGACACTTTAAGTAGCAATCAATTATGGCGGAGGTGAGGTTAGATGCTGTTGTAGCGACTAATTAGATCACTAGCCCCTAAAACATAAACATATTAAGGTTCTATGTTAATTGTTAATATTAGTTTGATAGACGAATAGTAAGAATCTGGTAAGAAGAACCGTATCTAACTGTTAAAAAAAACTTAAAAAACTTAAATATATTGATATGTCAAGTCATGTGGTCACTTTTGATAGATAGTAACAATATATATAAATTAACATTAATAGTATATAGTAGTAAAATGTTATTAATGTTGAAAGGAAAAAAGTGGGTATTTTATTAAAGGTCCTTTTTCTCCAATTTATTTAATTTTTCGTTTATTTGAGGTATTTAACGTGCACTTTTTGAACCGATTGATTGTATCAGAAGACTTAAAGGGCCAGTTTCATAGTCAAATTTAGTACGCCTCAAGTGCGGCGCTACACTAAGTACATGACGACACCTACCTAAACCAGAATGGAATGGGCCAGTTTCCTATGCGAGAACGGCCCATTCCATTCGAGTTTAGGTAGGTGTCATCTTGTACTTAGTGTAGCGCCGCACTTTAGGCGTACTAAATTTGACTATGAAACTGGCCCTTAGTAACTAAATGAAATATGAAATCTAGAGCAGACACAACATCCAGCCCCCGGCCGCTAATTCCTCACTGTGAAAGGGTAAACCCACATTTAACCAATTATACATTTTTCAACCACGCCAGGAATCAAACCCGGAACCACCAGATCAGTAGACAGACAGGCTAACGATTGAGCTAAGGTGTCGGGCCTTTCTTACCAGAATCCTACTAAAAATAAACAAATTTAAAATACCTTTTAAAAAAGGGCAGTTTTCCCATAATATCACGACTAATAAAATAATATAATATAATATAATAATGTAATAAAGGTAGACATTATATTTTAGATATATTACTGTTTTGTTTTAAATTAAAATCACTAATTCATATACGACATTTTCATAGTTTCTTTGGTTTTAAGGGTAGCTCAGAATATTAACCAGAAAAGTGTATTACAAATTACCCTTTAAATACAAAAAGAATACACCTTAAATTTCTTTAATTTTAATTTCAGCCGCTTCAGTGACCGAACGGTATAAGGCGTCACTCTCATGTTATACCGGTCTGGTGATGACAGTAGATAGAGGTTGGAATCCTAGTTGATCTACAGAGAGTGGTTTTACCCAAACGATTTCCACTCTTCTTCCACGTACATGCGGGTAGGTCTTATAAAATGATTCCTTCTTCATACCTGCCATATTAGAGTAATTATCATACATGTGTATAGCCTGAACAGGTAGTAGGTCTAAGATGCGATGATAAAAATAATCTCGATTTTTTTTAAAGATTATAATACTTTTTATATTCGAGAGAGTGAAAAAAGGGATTTTTTAGTAAACCTAATACTAAGACGAGGTGAAAAAAAAGGGCCAAAATTCATTGTGTCAGTACCGAACCGACGCCTTCCTTCTAATAATTCGTGACGCGGCCACCCCATTTGCTGTACTCGCGCGACTACTATTTCATCTTGCTTTGCCCCATCCGACCGAACCGCGCGATGAATCGTGGCGTTCATCGTGGCGTGATAGTATTGGCCTCCTCCCCATGCATTGTTCATAGCCACTGAGCAAGTGCGAGAGCCACAATGGGCTAACGACGCACTGAATATAAACTGACTGATGAATAAAGAACACCTTCCCCAGTGTTTTGTGCCTGAGGGAGGCGGGGGAAAGGACCACGGTCGGACCATTTCCATATATACACATAGCTGACGAGAGATATGTCCTCCATTAGAGGACAGCAACGATCATATTTTAAAGTGGGGGCGCCATTAATGGAATAGTTGTTCACTTAGGACTGGATCCTAAATATCCTGGTGCAATATCCTAGGTACTTAATAATGTAGTTACTGCGTTTTGATACACAATAGAAATATGCGGCCACGCCAAAATATACATGGGGGACGGGGGACGGACGGACATTAGACCACCAATCAGCAAACCTACAAGGAATGCATGAACTTGACTTGGCGTGGCGTGTATTGTTGCCAGGGTAAGCAGAGTCTGTTTGAACTGTACCCGTGATACGTTCTCATAGCTCAGTAGAACACCTATTGCTCAGGTATCAACGGAAATACATTTACCACGATTAAATATATATTAATAATGGCAAATAACAGAAAACCAATCTCAGTGGCGTAGTTAAATAACACGCTAGTTTCATGTTGAGCTAGACTGCCAATGACGGGGACATCGAGTTTTGAATATCGGTCGGGTTAACTGGGGGTGGTTTTTCCTTAATGGTTTTCCACTCTTCCTCCACGCAAATGCAGATTCACTTCCTCTAAATTCAACCTTCTCAATTCCTAACTCACTAGCGTAACTAACCATACTTAACATTATAAACCGAATGGGTAGTAGTACAAAGAACTAAATAAAAAATTACCGTGACAAAATGCAAACATGAATATACCAAACTTTATATAAAATAAATTAAATTGCTTACATTCTTTGAAGTTGTTAGATAAAAAAAATAGCCGTAAATTTTTCTTTAAACTGTACTATTGAAATACGTATACTTTTAAATTACTTAGATTGTAAAACAATTCTGTTCAAATAGATCCCACCCACGACTAGTGTGTACCTATTATGTCACGCCAACTCATCGGAGGATGTTTTCATCAGTTGGCAACATTTAGCCGAAGAGCTTGGCGGAACTGTGCATCCACCAAGCAATCTTGGTTCTGTTTACACGGTAAACAATGGAGGGGAAACTTGCCTTTATTCCCATTAAGGCAGAAATGTTGACTTACAACAGTTTTCCGAATTTATAAGCTTGCCCGAAAGAAGCAATGTTAGCTAACCACTTCAACAAGTAGCTTGGGGTTTCAACAAGCAGTTAAATATGGCTTTAAGTCATAAATTACTTCAAAAGGGAAACTTGCATTTATGACTTCTCAACACTTTTTTTTTCTTACTGTGCTAATAAATAAATTGGAGCACTAAGACACATCTTGGTTTTAGATGCCTACTTAATTTGAGATAGTGTGAACAAGATTTCATTCTTGAGTATCGTATGCCTTTTAATATTATTAAAATAGCACTAACCATCTTGTTGGGGTAAAAAAAAAAAAATATCACCAACCAACTTTTTTTTATTGTCCACAAAATTGGATTTGTGGTAAAATAGAGCGTAAATTCTGACATTTTTTAAAATAATTTTTGTGCAAATTTACAGTTCTAAGCTATTCTTTTTAAAAACAACAATCACTTTTTTTATGACATAAATAACCCTATTATAATAACATCCAGCATTGCCCTGGATAACCACGTAATAAATTGCGAGGTTATCCCTGGCAACGTTTATGTTTGCTTCAAACAGTTAAAAAAAACTCTCTTCATTTTATTTATTCCGAACACGTTTGTAATTAATTAAAAAGGAGATACTAATTTTTAAATTTCAGCTCTCTGAGTGTGGTAGATATCGCGCAAAGCTTATGACAGACAAACAGACAGACAGAAAAAACTATTTACTTTATTAATATAGATATTAAACAGGACCTAGATACTAAAATTAATCAAAATCATTAGAGCGGATTTTAGAAAATCGTTATTTTCTCTTTTTGCTCCTCAATAAACTACCCTTAATTTTAGATTTGGGTATCTAATTCCAAAATATCCTTGGGGGTAGGTACCTTATGAAAACCCTAGATATTTCGTTTTATCCCAATCGGCAAAATGGTTTCGGGTCTAGGTCGAGTTATAGACAGACAGACGGCATCACGAAAACAACTTTTTCTGTTTCAAAAGCTCATTAAAGGTTGTCATATCAGACTATAAAGTTCGATTTTTTTGATTATCACAAAATTTACTTCTCTATCAAAATATCAAATTCGATTATTTGACGATCACAATACTTGTCTCTCCGCGGGGTCGAGAGAAAGTAAAAAGTAACAAAACCTGTTCAGATCAATGTTATTGAATGTTGGCTGCCGTCTGAAGTCTTGGCTGATGTTGATGTGATTATCTGGTCGAGAGCTTCCCGAGTTAAGAGTGGGTGGGGGGAAGAGTGGAGGGGATAACAATCAAGTTACTTATCCTTTTTTACCCTCCAGAAGCTGTCCAAACCGTGCACAGCAGCATCACGTAACCTTATTACCTGAGCAGACTAAGTGATTACCTGGGATTATTGGGGCACTAGTCTTGCCTCATCGGGTAAAACAACAACAAAAACAGTGAGCGAGGCGAAATTAAAATTAAAAAATTATTTTTTTTTACATGTTTTAAGGTAACTTTATCTTGATAAAGTCACAACATTATTGAAACATTTTTTAATTAAAAAAGTTTTTTTTCACAAACTTAAAAACATTTCTTCCTAAACTATATTTCCGTGAATGTAATGTTCTAACATATACATTTAGAAGATGAAGTTTTCTAAATGTGGACATGACGTTGTAGGCTTGTACACAGTTGAAAATAAAAGTGTGTATAGTTTTTCAAAAAAGACTTTACACAACTTTAAGTCATCCAGTAATATTATTTAAAAAACATATTATAGAATGTGTTCGGAAACTTATAGCCCAAGCTGTGCATAAAGCTTGTTTGAACCAAAAATAATAAAAAATCCCTATAAACTTACATACAGAAAACTATGCTAATACCATTAATTTGTGTTCAAGGTTTTGGGGTACAGTGCCGGGAGAGCCAAGCTATTCAAGCATCCGTGTACAACAGGTTGCATAGGAGTTAGGCGCAGGGCACTGCACATGTAAGAATGGCATGCAATTTATGTGATGTAGGACCGCTAATGATGACTCTCAGTATGTTCTGTTGTCATGCTCCAAGATGTCGAGGTGTACAGCACCACGCGCCTAGCACATATGCGACCTGTTGTACACAGGCATGCTTGCACAGCTTTGCTCTCCAGGCACTGTAATTCAAAACTTTGGGCACGATTTAATGGTATTAGCATAGTTTTCCGGATGTAAGTTTGTAAGGATTTTGTATTACTTTTGGTTCAAACAAATTATATGTGTAGTTTGGGCTTTGTGTTTCTGAACACCCTCTATATTTAGCTTTATTTAATAAATATTTGAGTAAGAATTTCCGTCCCCAAAGATTAGGTTGACTTTCTACAAAGTCAAATATATCACCACAAGAAATACGTAATTCAATAGGCTTTATTTATTTAGTTTTTTGTATAGTAAACTCCAAGTAAGGGTTGGATATACAAGCTGATTTGGGTTACATTAAATTATAAATAATATAGTGAAATACACTTTAATTCAGAATCAATTAAGGGTGCCCAAACGAGTTTTGAACTATTCGGATTTTTTTGATATTACAAATATTATATTTTGTTCCAAAATAGATATCATTGAGAAAATTTATAGTTTTTAGTGCGATGTAAAAAATATTTTTTTAACAAAGTTTTAGGGATTTATTCTTAAAACCTTAATAATCGTCTATAAATACGTTAGAATTGTTTAATAACTATAAAAATGCTAAGGAAAGCCACCAACAACGTTTATTTCAGAACTACCCGTTTCGGTGGCCACATAGTCTTAGGCGTCACTCTCGCAGTAGACAAGGCTGCCAATGACTTAGCGATCGAGGATTCGAATCTCAGCTGGGTGTACTGAGGATGTTTATAAATAGTTTTTCCACTCTCCCTTCACTCAAATGCGGGTACACTTAGACTAAATATATCCTTTCTTATCACTAAAACAATATTTGTACATGAGCGTATAACCCGAACGGGTAGTAAGACGCGGTTCTAAGTTTGTGTATCAAGATAATTAAAATATTTTTTCAACAAAGGAAGATATGTTAAAAATAGTTCAAAGCTTGCTTGTATATCTTTAACATAAACAATGTTCTTTAATATTTATTAATGCTTCATTTCTATTTCTTTTATTCCTTTTTACTTGCATGCTTCGGTTTAATACGCGGGGCATATGATCTGATAGATATAAAAAGGTATTCAAATCAAATTTGTGATGTGAGTCTGGCGCACATCAATCTGAAGTGGAAGACATTTTATTCCATGGAAGTTGGGCAACCCTTCTTCCCCCCCACCCCCTTTTTACTCCTCTTACATCACCAAAACCCCGAGACGAGCACTGCTGTAAGAGGATTGCAAGGGAAGCGCTCACAGCGAGAATTACCTCATACAGTCACATCTAGAAAGAACGGGTTTTCGCGGGAGATTGCTGGTTCGATTCTCGCTGGAACTTCGCGGAACATAATCCCAGAAGAAAATGTTTCTATTGGGAAATATGTGTCATGACGAAAAAAACAAATCCAACCACTCCGCATGGTAATCTCTTAGAAGTATCAATCAATTTTTTATCTTCATATCATAAAAATAAGATTGTGTATTTTAAAATTATTTCATTTAAAAAAGATATGAATGGGTCCATTCCTTATAAAAAGACAAATTATATATTATGAGCTTTTTTCGCGACATTTTGTTAGGTACAAGATTTTTTTAAATTATATGCCCAATTTTATAACGAATTAACATATTTGACAGTGAGAGAAAGTTTCTATATTTACAAGGGGCGCACCTAAGCCGATGCCTCCTATTTTACCATGTTGGCCCACGACATCAGAAGCGGATATAGGTGATATGGAAGCAGAGGTTGAATCTTCCCGCCAATATCATATAAGTTTTGTCACCGTGCGACAGATAGCAGTAGGGGGGAGGGGGGAATTTGTAAAAATGGCGTCTGACATGAAAGTGCGTACAAAGCAGAGGTGTGTCATTGAATTCCTCCATGTGGAAGAAATTGTATCCATTGCATTCAATGACGCTTGCTGAACGTTTATGGATATCAAACCGTGGATGTGAGCACAGTGAGGTGGTGGGTGGCGCGGTTTCAGCGGTAGCGACAGCGATGTTGGAGACAAGTCACGTTCCGGGCGACCCTGCACAGTTGTCCGCCCACGAAACAAAGAGCGCCTCGATCAGTTCATCCACATGAATCGGCGAATCACGACCAGAAAACTGTATACGGAGCTGAATGTCGGTGTCAACGCTTTGGAAACAAAGTTGGAAACACTGGGTTATCGCAAAGTTCGCGCCAGGTGGGTCCCGCGGATGCTCACACAGGAACAGAAAGACCATAATGCAAGTCTGTCAATACCGATGAACCACTACGAGGCTGAAGGTGACAGTTTCCTGGATCACATCATCATCATCATCATCATCATCATCACCATCATCATCATCATCGGTGAAGAGAGATGTTTTGTAGCTGACAGCACGCTCTATCCAACGGTGCTATTGTGCTCTCTGTGTTTGTTGAAGTTTCCGCGGAATTAAATAGGAACCATTAGTTTCGGAGCGCAGTAATACTATCACGTAGTCATAGGTCAAGTCATGTGATATGTAGATGTCCATTTTGATAGATATTATAAATACCAGAAAATAACATTTACAATATATTAAAATGTTATCAATGTTGACCGCAAAAAAAGTGTTTGTATTTTATAAATGGTGTTCCAAATGTATATTCTAATAAAATCAATGTTTAATTTATATATTTATTATGGGGTCGGGATGAGGAAGGAAGCATTTTAGAGGTAATCTACCCGCTTTTGCGTGGAAGGAGAGCGGGGAAATCATATAGGAAAAACCACTTTCAAGGGACCCGACCGTGATTCGAACCCCGATCTACCCACCATCTAACACAAGAGTGCCGCCTTAGACCATTCGACCATTGAAGCGGTTGATACCAATATTGCTGATGAACTAAAAGGTCCCGCCATCAAGCCAATCAAATAACTAGATGATATATTTGTATTCCTTTATTGATATAACCCCTAAAACTTATATCTGATATATCCATCCCCTAAACAATTTCCTTTCCATTTTGTACCATACAACCCTCTTCAGAATGATGTATACGAAACAACCAAAATAATATCGCTGACACACGTCATTTTTCCCACTGGGACTTGCTACCAAGCATGTTTTTATTTTATTTCTTCCTTTTTATCC
>CABFOV010000231.1:67504-88169 GCA_902141375.1 Timema poppense
CCCTTTTATCCCCCCCCCCCCAACGCAGCGGGAAACGATAACCCTTGACGCTTGTGAACATGTATCACTCCACGACCTCACCTAGGGACTAGTTTATCACGCGCAGTGCCGCGCCTTGACATGCAAGCGGAGAGTTCCCACAGGTCAAGCAATGATTGGAAGAACGTCCTTTTCCACGGGTTATGAGGGGGGAGGGGGGATAAAAGTGGATAAACTTGGTAAGGGAGAGAGCATTCGACACCTTTGCTCATCTATCTGGAACTCAATTTGCGTAGGGGTTGAAGAGAGACTATGACCCTAATTCATTATAACGCTGTCAAAAATACTCAAACATGTAACATAAGTTGGGCCAAAAAGGGAATATTATAACCAACGTAATCGATATAAAAAGAAGTTAGGGGAATATAAAAACCACACACATACACATTTTGCACCATATTAATACAACGCCCTATTTATTTTTCTAGTTTGAATGAATACATTTTTCCTTACCCTTTTTTTCAGTGTTAAGTGTATTTTTTTATGAGACATTCTAACCATTATTAGGCTACCACGGTCGCTATTGGTTTGTTTGATTTTTACACACACATATATATATATATATATACACATACACACACATACACACATAACATTATACTTACGACTCTGAAAACTACATGGAAGTTGCCGATCATTTACGTCAGTTCCAAGAGTCTAATTTGTTTTTTATTTTTCTTCAATTTGAAGTAGGTAACTCAATTAGAGCTGGCTGGACGCGGGTTGGACATATCTGTTCTGACCATTAATTATTATGTTAAATATTTACTCAACGGAATTTTTTTTACGGGTACTGGTAAACTAATTTAAAAACTCACACATTAATACTTGATAAGAAAAACTGAGCTTTTCTACGAGTCCGATTTTTTGTTGAACAAGAAAAGTTTGAAAAGTTATAATTAAATAAAAATCCTTTAGTAAATTAAAACTTATAAGACGAAGGTAAAGTACAACATTATAAATCAGGAATATTTATCTGTTACTGTTTCTTATTTTTAGAAGCAGCTTTATGGTTAATATTTTTCTTATAGCCAAAGATTGGCGAGTTAATGCGTCATCTATTTCTGGAGCTCGTCCAATAATAGTTTCCCCTGCTGCGTTGAAAGAAGAACAACCAATCAGAATGATGGTAGTTGATCACGTTAAGTATACTGCATGCTGTGCAACAAGAAACAAACATTTAAATGTCGCCATTAATGTGAATTGGAGAGGGAAATCCTATAGAGAGAGATGAAAGTGATACCCCTTATATTTATTTGTGGTAAAGAAGGAAAGAGAATATTTGTGACTTAATTTTGAGTAAGCTAGTGATACGTGACCATTAAGAAAGTTTAATTTGTGAAAAATGTACATCTTAAAAAATATGTCCATATAAAATCAATTCATGCTCCAACAGATACATTTGGTACACATATTAATATCAATAGTTATTGAATTTTTGAAAGGTACAGGAAAAACAGGGGAAAATCACATTACACACATTTTCAAGAACAACTACTTTTATATCTCAAACTCCAAAAAGACTACAGAAAATAATTTAAAAAAAAATTAATTCAAATAGAGACGCTTTAATCATAATATCAAGTGCATTATAAAAGTTTCGTGATTGTCTAACAGATAGTAGCACTACATTAATTTGAACTAAAATTGGACTTGACAAATTTTTCTCCTGTACCCTTAAATTTTGTCATAAGTATCAAATGACGAGGCATTTTTTAAATAAAAAGGAAAGGACCTAATAAAATTCCGCGATGTTCATGAAAAATATTCCAGAATAGTTGAGATTACTATGTGCTGAAACTTAATTTAACTGCACAGTATCTACTGGAACCATATTTTATTATCCACTTAGGTGGCCCAGTGGTTTAATGCGCCAAAAATAAAAATACTAGAGAAAGACCACCTATGACGGGGAGATTGAGGTTCGAATCTCGGTCGGGTGTACTGAAAGGTTTATTTTCTAAAATGCGTCAACATGCAAATGCGGGTCAACTTCATATAATATAACCTTCCTAATCCCAAAAACCATTAGCGTAATTAGTCCATAAGCGCATTATCAGAATGGGTAGTAAGGCCAAGAAAAAATTTATATTGTATTTATTTATGTCAAAATTGAAGAGAAAAAAAGCTTCCTTCCATCCCACATTAAAAAATATATATTTGAAATTCTCCTATAAGTATATGGGGCCCATACATAATATAAGAACAAAATATTTAAAAATGACATTCGTTTATAAGATGCGAACTATAAAATATGTCTACAGTATTTTTTTATTAAAATAAATTAAATGACGTCCATCAATTTTCTTGACTAAAATAAGAGCAGCTTTGAAGCTTTAAAAACACAATAAATTAACTAAATTCTAATTAAAAATAAATTAAATATCTTAAAATAAATCCAAAGTCAAGTTAAAGGAAGAAAATTATGGATCGAATTTAGAACGATTGATGACGTACTAACTCCATAGCGGGGGGAAGAAAGTGAAACGGTTGGTTCCTCGGAGGGAAACTGATCAAATATTAAAGATACGCAACCAATGTAGTAGCCATCTCGAACTCTTCTATCCTCTGTAAAATTTACAGCCCAAGTCAGAGTGTTTGATTATCTTCAAGGTTGATCCTGAAAACGAAACATCACCTTTCACAGCTTCCTAGCCGGTTGAATACTAGAGCCTATGGCATTACTACTCAAGCTATATCATGTATATGTTACATCCTAAGAGTGATACTGCCCATTTCATGAAATGTGCAAATTTCGGTCCATTTTCATGAAATGGCCTCTTCTATTAACCATTTCATGAACTGAGCCAAAAATGCGTTTTTTTATATCACAGCGTCTTAATACCTGTTCGGGTTATACGCTTATGTATTAATTACGTTAATGATCTTAGAAAGGTTATATTTATAGATAGTGTACCCATATTTGCGTCAAGGAAGAGCGGAAAATTATTTTGTAAAAAACCTCGGTAAACCTAACCAAGATTTAAACTCGATCTCCCCGTCATCATCAGTATAGTTTACTGCGAGAATAGCGCGTCAGGCCATGCAACCACCGTAGTGGGTAAAAATGCATTAACTCTTGGACATTACCCTAACTAGAACTTATTATACTATCTATTGCAAACTTATCTGAAATTCCTTTTAAAACATTATTTTGAACTAGCCCAACCTAACTTAACCTAACCGTCCATTTTAAATCGAGTGAAAGTTAAATTAACTTAAAGACCAAACCTTTTCTTCACGTGTACATTTCCAGGAACGGTTAAAAATTCATCCAATTAATAAATTGGATATTTTTTGAAGCTGTCCAGTTCATGAATTGGGTATCTTTTGAAGATGCCCGGTTCATGAATTGGGTATCTTTTGAAGCTTCCCGGTTCATGAATTGGGTATCTTTTGAAGCTGTCCAGTTCATGAATTGGGTATCTTTTGAAGCTGCCCAGTTCATGAATTGGGTATCTTTTGAAGCTGCCCAGTTCATGAATTGGGTATCTTTTGAAGCTGCCCGGTTCATGAATTGGGTATCTTTTGAAGCTGCCCGGTTCATGAATTGGGTATCTTTTGAAGATGCCCAGTTCACGAATTGGGTATCTTTTTAAGCTTCCCGGTTGATGAATTGGGTATCTTTTGAAGATGCCAAGTTCACGAATTGGGTATCTTTTTAAGCTGCCCGGTTGATGAATTGGGTATTTTTTTTGAAGCTGTCTAGTTCATGAATTGGGTATTTTTTGAAGCTGCCCGGTTCATGAATTGGGTATCTTTTGAAGCTGCTCGGTTGATGAATTAGCCCGTCTTTGAACTAGGTAGAACAAGTGCTACCAAATTAATGATGCAGACGAGTTTTTGCCGAGTCCGTGAAACGGACACGTGACGAAGCCAATTCACGGAATAAGTAGACCTTTAAAAAATTCATGAAATGGCCAATTTTTGGGGTGTAATATATATAACTCAAACAAGGCGATATGATCATTTTAATAATTACGTAGTATATTATGAACATAAACATGTTTTGTAGCTAGTTATATTAAACTCGTATATTGTCACTAAGATGATATTTATTTTTTTACCTAATATATAACAATAATAAAAATAAAATCCTAATCGAAATTTACTATCACTACTAACTAATACGTTTGGATCTAGTTTAACATACTAACTCCAAGAAGTTTTCAACAGAATACTAATGCTAAATTTTAGTGCGTAGTAAGATATAATAGAGTGGTCCCAGATATAAAGAAACTTCTCTTCACTAAATATTTTAATAACAATCAATTTTATTTTTTTTTGTAATTTATAAATTTCAAAATAGTTAGTGAATATTATTTAAGTATGGTTGACCTGGTAGTCCAAGGGTAAGGTCTCAAGACTTCTGTGCTGGGGTTCCAGGGTTCAGTCCTCCGTCCCAGCACAGATTTATCTGACCTCTGACAAGACGTGTAATTATCACAACTTGTCAATGTGTGGAATGCCAGGCCTCCACCGTGGTTCAGATTCCACGTTGAACTGTAGGTCCTCCAGTTCATCTCGCAATATCACCGTACCATCACACATAAGCGTAAGTGCGTATAATCCAAATGGGTAGTAAGACGCGGTGCAAATAATAATAATATAAATAATGATAATTATTATTATTTAAGCATGTGTTCAAAATATGCCTGTTTTAAAAATTAGTAGTGTGTATGTATATATATAAAACTACCTCTATATATATATATATATAGAACTACCTATATATATATAAAACTAACTTTATATATAACTACATATATATATAGCTAACTATATATATATATATATAACTTCCTATATATACAGTTAGTTTCAAAAATATTGGGTATTTACATGTTACGGTTTTCGAGGATACAACTTTACAATATTCATTAGAAATATAATATGAACGTGACACGCCTATTAGAATTGTAATAAGTTAAAAAATTAATTGAATGTATTGAAACTGATGAATCAGTATTTAAAGAGTATCAATGGAAGGGTTTGACGGCCCATATTTCGCTTCAGACTACAATGACCTTCCCCTAATCCATACAGCGACCAAGGTGGAATAAGTTTATTGTACTGTCCCAAAGACAAGAAATACCCCTTATATTTTGACGTGTTTACACACATATTTAAACTATAAAACCTTGATCACTAAATGTATACATCACCAAGATGCTAATATGAGTTATTAAATTTAATTAAATAACAGATTTTCTAAATATAATTTTGAGTCTTATTTCATACCGTAGGTAAAACTATCTATACATTTCCAATCTGACAAACAAAGATTTCTTTATTTTTGTGTTGGCTATGACAGAGAATATATTATCAGGAAAATGTTGGTAATAACTTTAATCATTACACCCACTTCAGTGACCGAACAGTCTAAGGCGTCACTCTCGTTTTACAGTGGCCTGCTGAATACAGGAACATCGCGGTTCGAATCTCAGTCGGGTTTAATGTGGTAGGTTTTCCTAAATGGTTTCCAACTCTCCTTCCATGCAAATTCGGGTAGATTACCTCTAAAATGCTTCCTTTCTAATCTATACCCCATTAGAGTAATTATATGCATACAACTTGAACAGGTAGTTAGAAGGAGTAATAAAAAATATTATATCGGCATACCAAGCTAGAATGAACAAACAATAATATTTATATCTATTTTGGTAGTAAAGTTACTTTTCATAATATATAAAACTAGTATTATGGTATGGAAAAAGAGAGGATGCCAACGGAAATTTTGGAAATGTAGTATGATGGGAGGAGCAAATAACAGAAAGTGTTCAAGTGAGAGGAGAAGAATGAAAGAAATTAAAGTAGGAAGAGTGGTGGAAGGATAGAGGAAGATGGAGGCATTTTACTAAAATGACCCTGCCACAGGCTGGAAACATTTGATGATGATGATGATGATGATGATTAGTATGGTAGCGATTCAACTTTGGCAGAGGTGGCAATTTCCTACGGTAGAGATAGATAATATCAGATAAATTGTCAGATCTCATTTATAATAGGAAAACCGTCTCGTCTTAGTCGTTAGGGGGCATAATGGACTAGTTCATCATCGTATAACACACAGTAGTGCAAAACTGTTGTAACACACCACACAATTATGTTAAATGTAACACACTAAAAAGTTAGACATTAGTCTATTTAGAAGTTTAAAATCTTCACAAAGTACATTAGTGCTATAATATTATACATCTGTTTAGAATTTTTTTTTAAACCTAGGTTATTTAGCAAACCAATTTACCAAGGATTTATTTTTCAACCACATCTTGGTATTCGTTCAAGTTAGACGCATATATTAACTCTCGTACCGGAAGGCAGAATTTTATAGAGAAAATGTATCTGCATTTACGTGGAGGGAGGGTAGGAAACCACTAAGAATTTAAGGAAAAAATCCTCAATGTACCCGACTTGAATCTGATATAACACGAGTGTGACGCGGTTAGAGAATGCGGCTATCGATGCGTGTTTAACACGGATTATATGACTAACTCCTCTCGGCGGTTAGTAATTTACAAAATATTTACAATAAATACATTCTAGTATTTTATATAAAATATTATAACAATATACATACGAAACTTATTAATTGTATCGTTCTAACATTATTAAAACAAAAGCTTTATCATTTACATTTTCAGAATTGACAACTTTTTGCATTATAATTAAAATATATAAAATATTAACATATTTTTCAGCGCACTACACTCGCAGTAGACTAGACTGCTGATGATAAGGAGGTAAGGTTCGAATCTCCGTCGGGTATACTGGGGGTGCTTTTCCAAACTTCCTCCGTGCAAATGTGGGTACACTTCCTCTAAATATAACCACCTTAATCCATGTAACCATTAGCGTAATTAGTACATAAGCATATAACCCGAACGGTTAATAAGACGCGGTGCTAAAAACAATAGATTCTATATGCTATTATATTTAAATGTACTATTACAATTCTTAATTTTGATAAAATTATCAGGAGTAAGGTGTCAGACTTCTGTGCTGGCGGCCGGGGTTCAATCCTCGGTCGCGGCAAAGATTTATCTGATTACCAAACCCTTCCTTCACCTCTGACAAGACATCTTGTGAATGTGGGGAATGCCAGGCCTCCACCGTGGTTCGGATTCCACGTTAAACTGTAGGTCCTTCATTTCATCTCACAATCACCCTACCATTACACATTAGCGTAAGTGCGTATAACCCGAACGGGTAGTAAGACGCGGTGCTAATAATAATAATAATAATCATAATAATAATAATAACATTATCTAAGTCAGTCATCTAAAGCGTTTCTTAAAGTAAATAAAGATTACTATAATGTATCTCGGTCTGTCAGTGTGTGCTTGCAGAACGCTGTATCATCTGTTTAGAAGCTGTGCTCGTGTGGTTTGGACAGATTAAAGGCTTCACGCTCTTCCCTGAAAGAAATATAATCCCACCTCTTCAATCCCCGGCATGACTTTCATTTTCTTGGCTACAAGCGAAACTTTTGACAAACGGATTTACCAATGTCACGTTAGGAAATAGGATATACAGTCAAGAAGCTGGATTTTGTTGGTGATCTTTCATGAGGACTATTACGGTATATAGTTTTATTCGTGAATATACGATTATCGCCTTGAAATTCCAGTTAAAAATTGATTTTTAGCCACTCACATTAACATGGTTAATAGATCTGCCCTGTCTTAACCCAGGATAACGAACAAAGACCATCTAAAAAGAGATGAGGGCTTAGACCAACGTTTCAGATTCGCAACCTACTGCCAACAAAAATTTTTTTATTTCAAAGTTTCATTCTTTTTCAACTGCTTAAAATCAAAATAAAGAGAATTTCCTAAAAAAAATAATCATCAAATAGCAATATTTTAACGTGTTAAAAAAAATGGGTACGTCCTATAGGGAAAATTGGCTATCATTGATTTTCATTATTTAGCCAAAGTTAACACGACGAGGGAATTTAATCTTTAATCTGCATTTATTATACATTTCACATTTGCTAAACTATTTATCAGCCTTGTAAAATGTATAATTACTATAAATTTATTCAAATTAAATAATTTGATTAAAAAACAACAACACACTTTTAAGTTTTAGATCACAAAATGTTTAAAAGCTCAGGGCTTAGTGATAAAAAAATGTATATATTAGTTTTTTAAAATCCCATATCTATTTCTATGCATAGACAACAATATTTTTATCTCGATCTTTTGACTGGAGCATCAGAAATACGCAATATCTCTGCAGGATTATCTCACTTCACAGCAGAGAGAAATAAAAATAGCAGGAAAAAACACAAGATAGTTTTTTATTATTAAATTATATCAGAAATTGTATTTGGTTTAAAATTATTGTACACTAATGCTTTATAAAATAGGAATAAAATCCCCCATAAGCCGCTTAGAAGTGATTGTTGAAGACAGCTATTATGTAACCGAGACTTTTTAACTGTCATAATTGTCGGTGACCTTGCGGTCTAGGGGTAAGGTGTCAGACTTATATACTGGCGGCCGGGGTTCAATCCTCGGTCCCGGCAAAGATTTATCTGATTACCAAACCCTTCCTTCACCTCTGACAAGACATCTTGTGAATGTGGGGAATGCCAGGCCTCCACCGTGGTTCGGATTCCACGTTAAACTGTAGGTCCTCCATTTCATCTCACAATCACCCTACCATTACACATTAGCGTGAGTGCGTATAACCCGAACGGGTAGTAAGACGCGGTGATAATAATAATAATAATAACTGTCATAATTTTGCATCTAAGATTTATATACCTTGATTAATTCCCCAAGAGAGTCATTATACATTATTAAGATTAAATAACCATACTGTCATATACTTATGAAGATAATAATTAAGTTACTTTTTTTTTACTATGAGTATTCTTTCCTAAAATGTATGGATACTATTTCATAATCTATTATTCATGCTTATGAAAACATAATCTTTGCAGGGACAAACTAACAATATACAATACCAAATTGGACAAAGTCTCGACAAGTCTGGAAAGCAACATTATATTTGATCTAGTCTCTTGTAGAGACATAGAACAGTTTTGTGTTACTCCTGGCGATATGGGGTGGCTGGAACGCCAGGAAACTTTTATTTTAGAGAGGACGAAATAAACTAACGCCAGAGCGCAGGCTCATATCCGAGCAAAAGTCATAATATTTTTCTTGTTCTGCAGAAACTTCTAAAAGAATGCCCCCTCCCGCTTTTCTTGGTTTTTCTAATAGTCACCAAGTAACTAAAAGGGTGTAAGAAATATTGATAAAAAAATACAAAATAAGTGGAAATAGCAATAAAGTTTAGCTATAAGATAAAAAAGGTAAAAATGATTATTAAATAAAATTGTAAATACAAAATACAGTGGAACTAAGAGGGAAAGTATATAATGACAGAATATTTGTTGATGAACAGAGAAAACTTTTTTTTTAAACCATACAGTACTATATTTACTCTATGAAGCGGACTTCACTGTGTAATGGATTTAATTGTGACAACAGATTCAATCAAACACTTTCATCTTGAGGAGAACCGCAAATAAAATTAATTGGAAAATTTAAGAACATCCATAAAATAAAATGTAATGCAATTAGTAAGTTAAAGTGTTCGCAAATAAATAAATACTTACATGGTAAATATGTGTTTCAATTTTGTTTCAAGGAATATTCCAATAACCAATTAATTAAAATATTTTTATAAGGTTAAATGGCAAACGCACAATCTTATAAGAAGTGATATATTAATATTAACTTGAAATATAATACCAATACATATTTATATTCAATTCATACACCATCAATGGGGTCCTAAAAACCAGAGGGTTTGGAGAGTATTCCAAGTATTTACTACAAGTTTGAATGATAAACCTTTTGTCTAGTTGGGTTCTTTCAGCACACAGCATTAAAACATGTTATGTGAATAGCACTCATGTGTTTACCTATGATATGGACGTATAAACGAGAATAGGGCCTGTACTCACATGATTAGCGCTGTGATAAAGGAAAGATAGGACTTTTCAACGTCACTGTGTAGAAAGGTTCATCCCACACTGGCCACGAACTATAAGTACAGTCCATTCATCATAGGATTGGTGGTAAATGGCAGCTATCAAACGCTACAAAATCTATTATCATGTATCCATTCGCCAAACCATGCTGTCTTTTACGTTGAGTTGTTGCTACTTTTGGCAGTCAAAACTTTCACAACAAAAAAGGTTTTTGTTATTTTTTTAGGCATTTTTACATTATTGAAATATGAACTTAAGAAAATAACTGTTTAGTCTTTTTTTTTGTGGAAGCAGCGTTCATAGTTCACTCTAAAAAAATATTTACCAACGAAATCTTCTAAAAGGCTGTATTATTTTTAAATATTAAGATGGCAAACCAGCCTAAACAAGTGTGGTTGATGACATCAAAACAATCCGTGTTTGGTTGTGTTCATTCACACGTGTTTACAAAATAAAACAATTTTATTCTAAAACTAATATTTTATTAACTGCTTCAGTGGCCGAATGGTCTAAGGCGTTCCTCTCGTGTTAGACTAGCCTGCTAATAAGAGGGAGATCGGGGTTCAAATCCCGGTACAGGGTTTAATGAGGGTGAATTTTCTTGAATGGTTTCCCAGATTACTTCCACAAAAATTCTGGTAAACTACCTCTAAAATTCTTCCTTCCCCATCCCTACGTCCTTAAAGTAATTATATATGCGTGTAACCTGAACCGGTAGTAAAACGCGGCGACAATATTTTAAATTTTGTATAGTTATTTTTCTAAGTTATAAAAAACTTTTACATATTTATTTTGGTGGTTGGTTATAACAAGATACTAGTGTGAACATAGTAATTTTAAATTTATTATTTCATGTAGGCCTGCTATAAAATCTCTCGTTGCCACAAACACGAAATAAAAATAAGAGATTTATAAATATTTTTTTATTCTTTAATTAAGTTACACGAAACTAATAATATATTAATTCTTAGGTTAGTATTATTAGAAGAATTTATTAACACTTTTGATTTATAATAATATAAACACTAAGAAAATAATATTTCCACGTTAATAGTTTCAAACGATGTTCGCAATAACAACCTTCTGATAGCTGTCAGTTAACACCACTCCTATGGCGAATGGACTATGTATACATGTATTATAAAATAATTACGAACTTAATGAATAAGGAAGGGCACGCAATTCTTTCAAAGATACAATATGCATCGGGTTTTAGCCGATGAAAGCTGTGTATCACTAACGCCGTGAGATAGAACACGAAGGCAATTACTACAACATGACTGTGTGGAGGGTTGCATTCAACAATAAACAGGAGGTACTAGAGAAGTATTGTAAAATAACTGGAGCACGAACGAGCAAGCAACGATAGTTTCAACACCTGTGTAACCCGCAACGGTGAGCACGCGGGTTAAGGCATCATCTATGTATGGTATAGTGTTATGGTGGCAAGTTCAAGGTTGAAATCTTGGAAGGGCCTAAAAGTGTTTTCCACCTCAATGGTTTTACACTCTTCTTCCACACAAATAAGGGTACAGTTCCTATAAAATTTTACCTTACTCATTAGTATTTAATTAGTGTAAATATTTACATAACCTGAATGGGCAGTAAAACACGATGCACACAAAAAACATTTATGCAGAGTTCATTTTTTTGTTAAATAAACGGTAGGCGATATATGACACGATCGATGTATTTTTCACAGCTTTCTTCTGTGGTCTTATGGTCGGAATTATTAGTTACAAATCCAGAGGTCCAGGATTAGATTCTCGGCGCTTCTAGAATTTTTCTGTTAAACAGCAAAACCGGAACGGTAGGTAAACTCAGCCTCATGAGGACAAATGAAGAGCTACTCGAATAAAGAAGCAGCGGCTCCGGTCTATAAAACTAAGATTGACGGTCCAAGGGTTCATTGTGCTGACCCTATGATACCCTTTATCCGCAAATGTTAGCACTAACATAGCTAACGTCGGCAGCCTCTCGGTCGGTATAGATAGATCTCGGGCTCACGCCATGCAGCTTTCTTCTTCTTCTTTTTCTAAATAATATGAAAGTATGATAATCACTTTAAAATCTTTTATAGCTTTTTAAAAATATAGTAAAATTTCATTAATCCACTCAATTGATTCCTCAATACTATATAAAATGTGTTTTCAAGTATATATTTATCCAATAAAACTTCGAGTCTCCTGTAACTCGTGCGGGCCTGAAATTAATAAAACTTGAATCAATCGGTATCTGGTTATTTAACAACAAAAATTATCTTTTAGATGAAAGTTAAAACCGATTTTAAATCGTTCATAGGAAAACCCGACTTACAGAACTGACATCACCGCACGTTAACAAGATCTTACAAATGCCCTCCCCACTTTCCCCTCTTTATTCCTATGCACCCATATATTTCACCCCACCACACAGGGTTGCCACCCCACCACTACCATCCCTATTTACATTTCATCCCCGAAGCCCCTTTCAAACCTGACTCGATGTCTGGGATTGGTAGAGAAGGGTGTGAGGGATCTTTTGAGTGAATTGTCATATCTGGTGAGCGATTGTGCAAATAGCGAACATTCTGTCTCCTTAGGTTCAGAATTAGATTAAAGTCCCTAAGGACCACTTCAGTTTGAAAGAAAGCTTCGAGTTAAAACCTCACTTCTTGTGGCTAAGTTATTCAAGCCAGTCGGGTTTATTTGGCTCAAACGTTTAAACATTAGGATTAGGCCTACTCTATGTGAGAGGGATGGGAAAATTCAGAGATTCACATGTGAAAAAATATACACTCATTATGTGATTGGCCAGAGAGTCAAACCTAGACCTCTTACGCATGTTTTACACTTGTGAAGTAGCTATGCGCTTTTATATATTATTTAAAAACGCTACAACATAATTGCAAGTTAATTAGGATAAAACTAATTATTCATTTGTTAAAATTAAAATTCAGCCCATGGTTTAATTTCTTCCCTCCGGTAGAGCTATAGTCAAACACTGTCTCCCTAGTTTGGGTTATTTTAAAAATAATCCCTAATTACTGATGCTTACGCGGAATTAATGTCTAGAATTTATATAATTTGTCTTGCCAGTGACGGGGGAAATCGGTGTTCAAATTATTGATGGGTGAACTGAGTTGTGTTTTTCTATAATATTGCCCACTATCTCTCCACGCAAATGTAGGTACATTAACTCGAGAGTTTACCTTACTCATACTTATCCCATTGGTGTAATTAAATGAAGATAGCCCGAATGGATATTAAGACGTAGTGAAATAAAAAGGTCACTGTAGTAATCAAATCTAACAGTATGTACTAATAAATAACCCGCCTCAGTGGCGTAGTTGGCTAACGCGCTAGTCGTGTTGAGCTCGACTGCTGAGGACGAGGAGATCGAGGTTCGAATCTCGGTCGGGTGAACTGGGGGTGGTTTTTCCTAAATGGTTTTCCACTCTCCCTCCACGTAAATGCGGGTTTACTTCCTCTAATTCAACCTTCCCAATTCCTAATTCATTAGCGTAATTAGTACTTAAAGCGTAAAACCCGAACGGGTAGTAAGACGCGGTGCTAAATTATTATAATTATTACTAATAAATAAGAGTTATAAACACAAACGGTTACTAGCCTTCGTGAACAGAGTGCACAAATAAAAAAGTTATAAACCAAACTGGAGCTGTTCTTATTTCTCGTGACCAGAGTGTACCGACACAATGCAAAGGCAACTTAGGGGAGAAAGCTAATAAAATCTTCCTCTCTTGAGGCTTAACAACAATCTGAAGATTTGGATCCGAAGAATCGATATGGAGCCACCCAGCACGACCGCCCTGCACCCAAGGGTCGCCCTCGCAAGACAAAGGGTGCGGGAAATGGCTTTACACGCACTGTGGCGCTCACAGAGAAAAGTCAACATCAAAAAAGAGTTTTATTGTAGCTACGGAAGATTGAATGCGTTGACCACTCACGTACAGTCTTTACTAACTTCTGTAATAGAGTAATTTGTCTGATAATGTGTCAGGTATGATATAAGCTATGAGAAAATTAGCAGAGATATGATTGAAAATAAGAGGTCTTTCATTCGACAAGTGTTATTTCAAAAATTAAAATATTTAATCACTGTTTATATATTACTCGATCAGTTTTAGAAAATAGCTAACAAGATTTAGAAAAAAATAAAATATTAAAGTTTATAAAAGTGATAGTAATAAATTGAAACAATAGGTTATCAAATAATTAGATATAATAATTTAAAACACATAGGGTCGTATGCAAGAACTTGGCTAACTGGATACTAAGTGGACACTAGCGTGGGTTTGCGTCCGTCATCATAGTTAAGGTGGAGTGATAGTGTGCTCGGGACCACATTATCGGTCCACTAAGCATTCACTAACATCCTAACATACCGCCCATAGTATCTACTATTTGTATTTAATTATTATTTAAATGTAAGAACACATCCAAAAATCTCACTCAAGAATTAAAAAAAAATACTAACTTAATTAAGATTGTTAGATTTTCAGTTTATATTTTTTATCTTTCACTATATAAAATGACTCTGTGTATGTAATGAGTAATTTAAAAACAGCATTAGGAAGTTTGATTTTTAAAAATCTAGGTAAAAAAATCATCAACCATGCCTGTTTAGACCAACTGTTAATTAATTGGCTTACTCCCTTCCTTCACCTCTGACAAGACATCTTGTGAATGTGAGGAATGCCAGGCCTCCACCGTGGTTCGGATTCCACGTTAAACTGTAGGTCCTCCATTTCATCTCACAATCACCCTACCATTACACATTAGCGTAAGTGCGTATAACCCGAACGGGTAGTAAGACGCGGTGCTAATAATAATAATTGGCTTACTCACATTGGCTTGATTATAATTCGAATTTCTTTGAAAAGCAAATTATACAAAAAACAACGGTTCTAAAGAAATGTATGGAAATAAACTTTTTCCCTCACCATTTATTACAAACACATGATCTACTCAAGTAGCTCTCATTACAAAAACATAAGGATGGAGAAGAGTCGTTTTAAAACGTGTCTACAAATTCACACACCCATTATTTTAAGTGATTATTCAAAAGATATGTTAGCTATTTAATCAGAATATCAAAGATCGTCCTTGAACGTAGAGTTAAACTCGGTTAAACATTCACTAAGTGTTACAAATGCACCAAAAAAATGGACTGTTTTAAATACTGTTCTTTCCCCGACAGCATTTTAGTTTACATTTTCTTTTGTTTTCCTTTTCAAGCCTACCCCCTTACCCATTTTTGTTGTTGTTACAACCAATTTATTCATGTCCCGCATTTTATTCAATTTATCTATCTTTATTTATACTTTCAAGAAGCCTCTGTTATTATGCTTACGGTATTTTTTTATCGGTTTACTTTATTTTTTGTCGGGAGACCTGGTGGTCTAGGGGTAAGGTGTCAGACTTCTGTACTGGCGGCCGGGGTTCAATCCTCGGTCCCGGCACAGATTTATCTGTTTGCCAAACCCTTCCTTCACCTCTGACAAGACATCTTGTGAATGTGAGGAATGCCAGGCCTCCACCGTGGTTCGGATTCCACGTTAAACTGTAGGTCCTCCATTTCATCTCACAATCACCCTACCATTACACATTAGCGTAAGTGCGTATAACCCGAACGGGTAGTAAGACGCGGTGCTAATAATAATAATATTTTTTGTCATATCCCAACAACTTTATGGCAGTCAACTTATAGATTAGTGAGTTACTAAAATGTGTTACTAAAGTGTCAAAATTGTTTTTTAAGGTTCAGAATCTGCGAATTATTGACCATAATAGTGTGTTGTGAAATTTTAATATGGTATCTATCAATAGTATATACAGTCAAAAGAACATGGAAAATAAACCCTACATTATTCTGTATTTCTTGACACTAACATTTTATAGGTACCAGGCTGATATTGGCAATATTATTTTTTTTTTATTAAAATAATATTTGTGAAAAAGGAAATTTTGGGTGCGATATATAACATTTGACTTGTATAACACACAGGTGCATTTATGATATTATGCAATATCCCCGTGAGATACTACTTGTTTACCATCCATAAACTCTACGACAGAGAGACTAACTATACAAATGACTAATACAGTACACTCAAAAATATGCAACTGTTTTAATTAAAATAATATGCTTTGTGTAAGTCATCTGAAATTATTTAAATTTATACATTAGTTTGGCCAAAAAACTTCTAGTGAGCTGATGTATTAAAATTAGTTCAATTTGGGCGTTAATCAATATATTTCTTTGATATCCTTGTACAAAACATATTTCCACCCTCTTTTTTTAAAACATAAGTTAATGAAACTTTTAAAATAATTTGTTTTATGAAATATCAAAGTGCTTTGACAGTTTTTATTCAATCTTTTCTAACCATTAATTTTAGGAATAACTCCTTAATTAAATCTCCAATAAAGCCGAAGTCATTGATGTAAAGCTAGGTTAATACCTTTTCACAAAGTAAACGTTAACCTTCTGGAGTCTGACTAGGAATATTAGGCTAATAAAGTATTATCATGAAGCATAGGCCTAATAGTTAAAAACAATTGTTTTCATTACCCCATCCGGTTTCTATGTGACAGTTTTATAGTCAGACTTAACACGCCTCAAGTACGGCTCGATACCGAATACAATACACCTACATAGCTCAAATGGAATGGACCAGTTTCGTATATGAAACTGGTCCATTCGATTCTGATCTAGGTAGACTTGTATTTAATATGGTGCCACACTTGAGGCGTACTAAGTTTGACCACTTAGGGCCAGTTTCATAGTCAAATTTAGCACGCCTCAAGTGCGGCGCTACACTAAGTACATGATGACACCTACCTAAACCAGAATGGAACGGACCAGTTTCCTATGCGAGAACGGCTCATTCCATTTGAGTTTAGGTAGGTGTCGTCTTGTATTTAGTGTAGCGCCGCACTTGAGGCGTACTAAATTTGACTATGAAACTGGCCCTTAGTCAGACTTATTACGCCTCAAGTGTGGTGCTTTACTAAATGCAAGACGACACCTACCTAAACTCAAATGGAATGGACCAGTTTCATATATGAAACTGGCCCATTCCATTCTGGTTTAGGTAGGTGTCGTCCTGTATTTAGTATCGAGCCATACTTGAGGTGTGCTAAGTCTGACAATGAAACTGGCCCATTCCATTCCAGTCTAGGTGGGTGTCATCATGTAGTTAGTATAACGCTGCATTTGAGGCGTACTAAGTTTAATTACGAAACTGGTCTTATAACTTAATTTGATCTAATTTATTTCCTCAATTAATCCTTATATCCCTCCACACGCGATAACCATCAGTAATGGAGAAACACGCGTAGCCCCCCCACAGCCCGCCACTGACCACGACCCCAACTTTGCGTTCAATATCACATACACACATATACGTGCAGTGTAATTGCACCGTAACAAGCCATATGTGCTCACACGCGTTCGCGACAAGGGCTTACTTACGCACATGTGCCCCCACACGACGACCGGACAAGAGGTCGGGATTACGGTTCTGGATAACACACCCGCTCACCCCTCCTCATTAACATCGACAGTTCGAATACCGCTGGTCGGTAATTCAATTGAAGTGAGTCCGTCCGCCTCTCTGGCTACAAACATAATTATTCTCTGTGGTTTCTGGCGATGGACGACTTTGAAGGTTGCGGGGGAGGGGAAACATTGAAGCTGTGAATTTACACCCAGATAGGACACCCATATCTATATAATACGGACCCTCTTCGGTGGCCACATGGTATAAGGCGTCACTCTCACTATATACTAGACTGCTGATGACGGAAAGATCGTGCTTCTATCCCGGTCGGGTGTACTGAAGGTGATTTTTTCCTAAATGGTTTCCCGCTCTCTCTCCACGCAAATTCAAGTATACTTCCTTTAAATTTAACATTTATAATCCTTAACCCATTAGCGTAATTAGTACATAAGACACGGCGATAAAGAAATATATATATTACATATATACAACTGTTGAAATATACACAAGTAAATTTAATTTAAAATGGTTTCATTTTGTAAATTTTAAAATACCCTCATGGGGTCACATGGCCTAACGCATCACTCTAGTGTTAAATTGGCTTGCCGAAGACGGGTATAGCAGGGTTCTAATTCCGGCAGGATACACTGAGAATGGTTTTTACTAAGTGGTTTCCCACTCTCTCTGCATGTAAATTCGGGAACATTTACTATAAAATTTTACCTTCATCTATATTTTACTAGCTTAATAAATATATGCTTATTGACCAAAAAAGGTTAAAAAAGACGTGGTGAAAAATAAATGATTGAACAGTTGGATGCGCTAGAGTGTTTGACGTTGACTTGAAAGTCCTAGTTTGGATTCTTATTCGTGTTAACAGAGAGCGATTATTTTCTCATTGCTGTTTCTTTACCTTAATCTCCGTAAAACTGGTGCTTTACCTTAAAAGTCATCCTTTTGATTCTATTCATCGTTCTTTTATATATGATTCGTGTCTACTGCTCGTTAAAGTTACCTGCATATTTACACTAATTAAGGTAGGGTTGAAGAAGGTAAAACTTAGAGAAAAATGTATACATATCTGTGCGCAGCAAAAGTGGGAAAAAGTTTAGGAAAAAAACGCCCTTAGTAAACTCAACTGAGATTCAAACCCCAATTATCTCCCCATCATCAACAATAAGATTATTATGAGGGTGACCCATTAGATCATTCGATCACCAAAGCGAGTCCCATTCCTCTAAAACGATTAACATTTATTAGTTACCAATATATTCATGTCGACCTTAGTGGTCTTAGGGTGAAGTGGGTTCAAACCCAGCCGAAGTCAACGGATTTTTCCTGAGCGATGAAAATCAGTAGCACACCTTCCTTCGGAGGGTAAGTAAAGCCGTCGTTCCTTTGTCAAATGTGAAATGTAAATTATCCTTGGTAGGTATGAGAAAACACCTTTCTGGTAAAATTGATAAACCTTTTAGTGCTCGCTCATAGACATTCAGTGTGTAAGGCAACGAGGAACCACCACAATTATTGAACGCACCTAGTACATGAGAGTTCTACCAGATGGTGCAGGCAGCACTAATCGGTCTAAGGGTCAAATGCATGCCCAACTCTGGACGGATAGCAATCAAACCAACCTACGGGTTGTTGACTCAGTAAGAAATAAAAATTAAACTCGTAATGTCTTAGATTATTATTGCAATGTTTTATAAGTGATTACAAACATTTTAAATACCTAAGTCTCTCTTTTTTTTTTAACCTCATACAACAATAAATGATCTCAACAGGCGCAATATTCACAGAGCATGTGACTACCCCAAAATAACAAATATTTGACGGTTAAAGATTTACTAGATCTAAGCGTATAACCCGAACGGGTAGTAAGACGCGGTGCTAAATAATAATAATAATAATAATAATAATACTAGAACTACCTTAATGTATTTATACATCAACTCAGATATCCTGCAGCCATCACTTTTGATATTCAACGTCAATGCCTATAAAATATCACTAATCGAGCTACATTATGTCAATGACGCCAGATAGAACGTATATCTATATTTTTTTGAAACATGCCTAAGTACGCGATTACACTATTTAACGTTTTGTATAGAGTCTGTCCTCAGTATGAGTGTAGGTGGGAGATAGCAGAAGATTCGTTATTGCAAACATTGGCTAAAGTCTTTACTAAAACCGTTTTATAACACATTTTATTGAAATTAATATAATTTTAATAACCAAATAATTATTATTTTCGAATAGGTTGACAATGTCAATGTTTACAATAAAGAAACTTCTGCTACCTACAATACAAGTTATAGGAATATATTTTCAAACATTAATTACATCCATTTTAATAATATTGATAAGAAAAGAGTAAAGCTTTTGAACTGCAATGTATTTAGTTCTACATCAAGCAGTCAATGTTGAGTATCATTAATAGATATTAGTATATATAATAAATGGTATTATAGTATTCACTTGTTTAAAATTGTACAATTGTTTTAATGCATTCCCTAACTTATTATTTTATATTTATTTCTCAACATTTCTTAAATAAATTATTAAAATCCATGCCATGATTACCATTATTCTAGTATGTTTAAAAACATGTTTGTGATAGTCAGTAAAAGTTGGGTTGTTACTAAAAAAATTTTAGTCCTTTCCTCAAAGTGGCTAAATAAAGATAGGTAGAATAAATTAAATAATTCAAATGAACAATCGTAGTCCAATTAATTAGGAGAGGATCATCAAAAAGATTCTGAATTGAATCTCCCCAAAGTGAGCAGTGAAAACTACCCGGTAACACCCTACTCTCTTACCAAGCAATCCTTGGTAATACGGAGCAAAGCGACGCGAGACCACTTGGAGGGGGGTAGAGAGAGCAGGGGGGGTTCATCTTTTGATCGCGTCACCGCCTTGTATTGTCTGAGGGCGTCTTGGAGCCCCTCGGGTAGCTAGAGAAAACCTCCTTTTCCCCCCTTCCTCCGTTAGACGCCATTTGTTATGATCCCCCTCCCCTTTTTCGCAAGGAGCTCCGCAGAATCTTATTCCCCTCTCATCTTATTGAATCCTGTCCGCCCTTGCTAGGACTACTGTAGCTCCCCCAC
>CABFOV010000231.1:89632-108704 GCA_902141375.1 Timema poppense
AGGAAGGTCAGGACTAATTTACAATAACGGGACAGAGATCAGGAAGGTCACGAGTGATTTACACTGACAGGACAGAGATCAGGAAGATCAGAGCTGATTTACACTGACAGGACAGAGATCAGGAAGATCAGAGCTGATTTACACTGACACGACAAGAATGAGGATGAAGAAGGTCAGAGCTGATTTACACTGACAGGACAGAGATCAGGAAGGTCAGGACTAATTTACAATAACGGGAAAGGAATTAGGAGGGTCAGGGCTGATTTACACTGACAGGACAAGGATGAGGAAAGTCAGGTCTTATTTACACCGGCAGGGCTAGGTTGAAGAAGCTCAGGGCTTATTTACGTTAGCAAGGCAGGTATGAGGAAGGTAAACGAAATAGAATGTAATTACTTGTAACCTAATCAACCCTAAATATCTAGGTTCGAATTTAGAGAACAATTTTGTTTTCAAACAGCCCAAATTCATTGTCTTTGTTTCGGTTGAGTTTTAAAGTAACTTTATGTGAACCATGATCACACATTCGGCTTTACATCCCCTCCGAAGAGAGTTGTGCGGATTTTTACCGCTCAAGAAAAGTCTACCTACCCCAGTTGAGCTTGAAACCAGGAATATCGGGTCCCGAAGAGAGACTTTTACACCAAAATCACCCGAGGTCAAAGGGTTGCAATTTAATTAATACAGTTATTATTTATTTTATATTTTATTTAGAAATTTATTTTAATATTTGTGGTGTTATTTATAAAACTTACCAATTAGGTTACGCTCTAAAATTAACATAATTGTTCTAAAACAAATTAATTAATTATTATAAAATAATATTTTCTCTTGTTATCGAACAAATTTGTTAAAAAAAAGTATTATTCAAACCAATGCAAACCCGGAGTTTATTGTATAAATTATTTTGGAATATTCAGAGAGTTATCAAATTATAAATTTCCCTGGAATTGAGCTCGCCGGAGGAAGTACGCACTTGATTTGGTCGGATTGACTGACAGTTCGCTTCAATGTAGCCTAATTTGAAACATGGAACGCGACGAGTAGAAAAGGATAGTAAGAAGATTAAATACGTCCTCACTTCCCACTTCCTATTCTATATATCTTACCAATGAAAATGTTCTTAGAAATAAGAAACCCCTACTGGAAATTTTAAACAAGGACCAACTAAACTTCGTTTTTTTTTTAAGAGAAAAACTAGGGAAAAAACTTATTCATCTCACGTAAAACAAACACATAAGTTGGGAAATATTTTTTTTTTTGCCTAATTCCTTCGTATTACATTAGTAATAAATATTCATAAGACGACTTCTTTTCTCTACGTCGACGAATAATGTACATAAAAAAAAATGTATAAAATTTCGAGAGGCGGGTTTAGGGAGTTGTAGAAGAAGTGTGTTGAGGGAAGAATGGAAAGAATTATTAACCGTGAAGGAGTGAGGTGAAAGGGGTTGGGGGATTTTGAAATATGAAGAGGAGCGTCTTCTTTTTTTCTTCGGCCAACTTTTGAAATGGTGAAAGAGAACGTTGCAATTTAGTGGAGACAATGGTTATAAATTTGAGGAATTCTTCCAGAATGTGACGTGATTCATCTATAACTTTTTTAGTTTTTACAAAAAGTATTTAATGTTTTATGTAAATTTGGAATATTATATACAATTAAAAATAATGTGATAATCTGCAATGCAATAATAAATGACTAACAAAATGGCAACAATTAATTACTAACAAAACAAGTATTTACTAAGAAAAACCTTGTTTCGTTTGTTAGATACTTCAAAATAAGTTTTGTGAAATGTAAGAAAATTATAATTTTATGTGTCATTTTTTAATTTTTATATTAGAATATTATTTGTGTTAATAAATATAGTTATATTTTTAAAATCAATATATAATATTGTTGTTAATTATTATTCCGGAACCTTCATAAAAACTACCATCTAAGGCTATATATAATACATTTGTTCAGAGATTTTCATATATTATATTATAGTCTGTAAACAATTAAAACAAAGAGTAATCAGAAAACTACCTTTTAATAAGTTTTACTCATAAAAACAAATATTATGTTTGAAATCATATGCAAAACACTTCAGATATAATTTACAAATCTAAGTGCTATACATGACCCCTTTTCAAAAATCAATATTTAATATCTAAGCTCGGATTCATTTTTCAGATAAACAAATCGACATCTGTATTTATCATATAACAAATTTCCCAGGTACCTATTTTTTTTTAACTTTGAAGCCATTTAAAAATATTTCAAATTTCTCAAAATTAGTCAATAATCTTGAATTAATGTTTCTGTTAAAATTAAGTAAAGGAATAGTGTGCGATATTTGTCATTTCAATCAATTCTAACATATAGGCCACATTTTAAACAAAATTGTTTTGACCAATTTTAGGAAAATTTCCAATTTTAAAAGATAAGTCCACCCTTGGTTGGAAGGTTAGAATCATAGTAAAATAAAAAGCTCCACGGTATCACTACATGACATAAAATATAAGTTTGAAAAAAATAATAAAATTGTTTGGACTGAAGAATTGGGAACACACACACACAGATACATACATAATCGTATTATCCACTTTTTCGAGTTCGGGGGAACATAAAAACGTACAAATTCATAATCAAGGTAGAAAAGGTTCACGATAGCAATACTATTACCCGCTCCGGTGGCCACGTGGACTAATACGCTATTCATCCAGTAGACTAGACTGCCGAAGACGGGGAGATCGAGGTTTAAATATAGGTCGAGTGTACTGAGGGAGTTTTTTTTAAAATGGTTTCCCACTCTCATTACACGAAAATACGTGTACATATCATCTAAATATTACCTATATAATGCCTCAAAACATCCGTGTAATTAGTACATAGGCGAGTCGTAAGATGTAGTGCTGACAACATTTAAAACAAAGTGTTTTTTGTTGATTTAAATAATTTTTTCGCAAAGTAAAGATGTAATGTTTTCTTCGGTTGCAAGTCAAGACTAGTGTTGTTGGAAAGTCTCCTCTCCTTTAGGTTAGTCGCCTCTGTCACGTCGTCTCCCAAGTCCGGCGGACGGCTTAGAGATGTCATTATGAGCGAACAAAGCTGTTGCCCTCGTTGTTCTGCTACCAAGCAAGACACATGCTGTAACGTAAGGGGGGACACAGGATTTCTGAAAGATTCCGGGCAATCCTTCATATCTTATGGGGACACGACCACACACGACCCCTTGATAGTCGTTAGGACGAGATATATTTCTTTCTAGCGCTAAGATACTCTCTCGTAGATCCTCCCTCTTTGTCTTACATCGTTTATTATTTATCGTTCATCATTATTACTCCATTCCTTCCTCTTTATTCTTCTAGTTTTGTCAATATCTTATTATATCATCTGTACGTTTGTTTGATTCATATTTTTTTACTTTCTCGCTATCTTACAGGAGAAAGTATTGTGATCGTCAAGAAAATTGAACTCGAGATTTTGTTGAGTGTTGACGTTTCATGACCCCCCCCCGAATCCGTACAAGCTGTTTTTGAATTTCTGTCTGTCTGTACCTCGGAATAGAGCCTAAACTATTTTACCGATCGAACTACAACTTGGCATCTAGGGTTTTATAAGGTTGCCCCAAGGAGTTTTTGAAATTGGATATCTAACCCTAAAATTAAGGGTAATCTGAAGGGCCAAAAAAAAAAAAAGGGAAAAAATCAATTTTCTCAAAATTGGCTAAACGATTTTGATTAAATTTCATTTCTAAACATTTATAAATATTCCAAACAAAATGGCTACTCTCAATATTTCGGCAAAATGACTAAGGGTTCCGGTCTGATGCGTAAATACTTTTTTTTTTATCATATCTTCGTAACTCTTTTGAGATACGAAATTAATTATCATTGCAAATACGTAGGGATATTTATAACACAAATCTTTTATTTGAAACAAATTTTTATAAAACCAATAACTTTTAAGCTATAAGCAAACATATATTTTAACTTTTCGAACACTTAAGATAAAGTATTGCGACCGTAAAAAAATATATAGCCCGAAATGTTAAAATTAAGAATAGATTAATAAAAACGAAAAGAGAAAAAATAGATTTGATCAAAATCGGCTCTAACGACTTTAATTAAAATGTGTATCTAGGCGTTGATTAAGATTATAAATAAAATGGCTATTTTTATTTTCCTATGAAAATGAGTTTTAGGGTAGTTTATAGAGCCGGAAATACCCGTATCTCCGCAACTATTTGATATACTAAATAACTTATCATTGCTAAATTGTATCACTACTAAAAATAAAAAAACTTATTTGAAATATATTTTCATAAAATCAATAGTTTCTGAGATATTGGCAAATATATTAATATAATTTTGTGAGCTTTAGCTGTAAAGGGATATTACTTATGTTTTAACTCAATAATTCTCTATTGCCATAGGGTAGTTAAATATAAGTCTCTCAAAAGTTTGTTCTTTTTCCTTTAACCTCTTAGGAGAAATGTTTGTGCAAAATTTATCTATTTCCTTCATTTTAGACTCGATAGCCAATATTAAAAATTTTTATTGGTAAAAATTTATAAATGAGGAATTTAATAGAAATGCGATGACCTGAAGATGTGCAACACTTAATAAAGTGTCGATTTTTTTTAAATATAAGTCGAAATTCTAATACGAAGTGTTGACCCTTGTGGACACAATATCGATCTTTTTCGGTCCAAACATACAAATGAGGACATTAATTCTTTAAAAATAAAATTATAAAATTTAAAACCGAGACTTAAAAAATGTTTTACATGTGTATAGTACAATTTATGCTTGGGTTTGCTGGGGTATATTATTTCGTTTCACATATATTACGAATTATGAGTAAATATCTCCATTTTTGAACAATAGAGCGAGAAAGTCCGTGCCGAGTTCCGTACCATTTATTTTCTGCGCACCGCATCTTACTACCCGTACGGGTTATATGCATATTTATATTATTGGGGTATAGATGAGGAAGGATTAATGTATAGGTTATAACCCTCCTCTCCAACAACAACAGACTAGACAAGATGAGCCTGACATCCAATCTACGTAGCCACCAATTCCACTAAAGAAGTAGTGAAGTAGCAAGAAATGTTAGTTTGAAACAAACTATAAATTTAATAGGAAATTAATTCATTTGCACATTAAAAAAGTAATATTCTAAAATTAATGTATAAAAAGTCCTCATTTATACATATTATTAATTAGTTGTACACATATATAATATATACATGCATTTATAAACAAATTAAATTATTTGTATTAAGCAGTTTAGGTTTTATAAAACACAATAAATATAAATTTGCGGAACATGTACGAAATAAATAATTCAACCAATAAAATAATGAATTTAAATTGTGTACAGAGTTAATCGTGGATACATCAACGTTACGTTCACTGCAGTGGTGTATTACGGGTATAGTTCGGTCGCGGCAGTTCCACTCTTTTATACATGTTTACAATCTATTTTTAAAAAAAAGTGACATATCCATCCGCTTGAAAAACACGTTATGTAGATTTGACAGGTTATGTATAGTGGATTCATTGTCTAAGCGACAACACGTATTTGTTGAAAGGATTGCTTTTTTAAAAGTAGCTTTCCAACTACAAGAATTAGTCACATTAACCAAGAACCAACTTAAGTTTTACCTTTAGCAGAGGCTAGGAAGTATTCATATACACTTTTGTAATTATTTTATAATTTTATCTTATCTTTAATTTAAATTTATTGAGGTACACTTGAGAATTTGACATATTATAGTAAGATTTCACTACCAAGCCTATTCTAATTTGCCACGGCCCGCCCTCCCCCCACGCCATACGACAGGTGAAGTTAAAATCTACCAATACATTTATAAAATTATACGTAATCCATTTAATATTAATACAAGAAAAATGTTTAGTTGGACAATACTAAAAAAAATTAGATATTTAATAAAATTATGAATAGCAAACATTTTTCAAATGATGGGAAAATACAAATAAGAAAATTAACTTAAAAATATAGATTTCATGGATCCCCACAGGACTCTCCGTGGAACCCAAGTTGGAAACCTCTGACCTGCATAATTGTCTAAAATTATGTTTCAAATTTCAAACTAAATAAAAACAGTGCAGATGTTTAAATAGTAAAACATTATTAATTTAAACTTAAGTATTTAAGTGAGGAGGAGATAAATAGGATATTTAAATTTTAGTTCCAAGCAGACTTTTTTTTATCGTTTGGCATATATATAGCCGAGAGGAATATGCCATCTAGGTTCGTTCTCCTTATGTGTAGACTATTAGTCGCTCTTGTTGGTGGCACAGAACGTCGACCAGGGTACATCATAGGTAGAGACCCGTAAAAATGGTGAGACGCTATAAAGCTAAAAGTGCCATTCAAAGATGGAATCATGCACTTTTTCCTTTTATACATTTTAGATATGATTTGCAATGTTTCTGAAAAGCACGAAACTATTAAACAACAGTTAAAGTAGGGTGACCTGGCGGTCTAGGGGTAGGGTGTCAGACTTCTGTGCTGGCGGCCGGGGTTCAATCCTCGGTCCCGGCAAAGATTTATCTGATTACCAAACTCTTCCTTCACCTCTGACAAGGCATCTTGTGAATGTGGGGAATGCCGTGGTTCGGATTCCACGTTAAACTGTAAGTCCTTCATTTCATCTCACAATCACACTACCATTGCACATTAGCGTAAGTGCGTATAACCCGAATGGGTAGTAAGACGCGGTGCTAATACAGTAATAATAATAATAATAATAACAGTTAAAGTTGAACCAAGTTTCCTAGATATCAAATTTTAATATGAAGTAATTTTCGACAAGGTCTTTTCTCGGCATATAAGCTCATACTTCATCACCAGGAGCGGATTCAGGGGGAGGGGGGGTCAGTTGACCCCACAGTGAAAGTTAGAAAACTAATTAAAAAAATAAAATAAAAGTTAAATTTCAGAAAGAGAATACTACACCCATAAATTATACAATTTTTTATCTTTTTAAGAGTATATACGTCTTAATCCGGGTCCACACGTTAGTAATTTGTCCACGTTTATTCAATGTTCGGTATGACTAACACAAGTGTGGAAAAAATATTGGTTTTCATGAACGAATATTTGTCGTGCATACTTAGTAACGAACATTTTTCCGCATATAGACGGTAGACTACCTAACATTAAAGAAGACTAATAATCGCCTGAAAGCAGTTCATCCACGAATACCGAATATAAATTATGTATGGACAGAACTGTGGGGGACTTTGCCCCCTGGAATACTCCCCCCTCGGATACATTTTAAATCCTCCAATATTATCGAATATGAAGCTGAAATATGGCCTTAAATCAAACTCCAAATGACTTCTAGATGCATTCTATTCTCAAAAATTTGCCGAAAAAAACCTGCATTTAAATAACTAATAGACTAGAGGCATGCAACTAGCAGAAAAAGCCAGAAAAGGAAAGCTCTAAGTAGCTTCCAAGGTCATCCAAATTTGAAAAATGTCTAGTGGAGGACAGCTCAAAAGAGCTTCTAGATGCATGTCATTTTGAAGAATATTCAGGCGAGGACCACCCCAAATAGCCTAGTTTCTGAAATAATTCAATTTTAAAAATGTTGTTGGTGGAAGACCACTTAAAATATTATCTTCTAAAGTTATCTAATTATGTAAGAAATTAAGGTGAGGATTAGTCTAAATAGCTTTGAGGGGCATCCAAATTTCAAAGATTTCTGGGTGAGGAACACTTTAAATGGCTTATAAAAGAATCTAATAAAAAAAATCGAGGCAAAGATTACATATAGTTAATAGAGTAAACCATTTTTCAAAAAATTGTTGAAGGAGGGCCACTCCAAATAGTTTATCAAAACTATTTGATTAAAAAAATTGGAGAGCATAACCACGGTTTAAAACATGGATAATATCAAATATGAATGATAAACTATTAAATGGCTTTAAACATAAATCTAACATTGTAGTAATTGTGTTATTTATAACTATTACCCTCTCATGAAAATGATCTGGATCCGCCCCTGGTCATCAAGCATCCGAGAATCCTTAAGAATATATCATATAAATAAAGGATGAAATGTGTGTGTCCATAGGCAATAAACATTACAAAATTGTTTTCATGAATCTGTAATCGGTAGTCTCCAAAAGTGCAAAATCCAAACATTTTCCAAAGATACACGGAATACTACTATTAAAATCTTTACGCTTAATATTTCCAGACATTCTGAAGGAACGTACAATAAATCAAAGATAAAGTATAATTTTTGATCAGAATCCATAGTAAAAAAGGGGAATATCTGAGTCTTGGCAAAAAAAAGATTGAAAAGATCCAAGAAAACAAATTGATATTAATTTAATGTGATCCATGATAAAAGGATTTAATACAAATAGAAAATAATCACGCCGAAATAGTACATTTAGAAAAGACAGGCCGAAAGAGAATTTTGAAAAGCTTATAGCATGTCAAAACACTGGGTGAGAATCCAAACAAGAGTGAAGAACAAGAGGAAAATCATCAACTTATATTCAAATCACAGCTCAGCTAGAAACATCATAGTATGGAATCAGGAAGGGGAGCAATACAAAGATAGAAAGAGGAGGGAAATGCAATGTGGCCAGGTTGGCAACGAATAATCTAGATCATGGTACTACCGTCCACGAGTTTTTACGGCGTGTCTGTGGCAGGTTATACAACTACTCGTATCCCGGCAGTTCCTTTAGTCGGCAGGGCTTATCGGTGGGGCTCGGATAGAGATGGGCGATATATCACTGACTGTGATTTTTTCACCGATACCATTTGATCACTGATACTCCCAGTTACTCGATCCCAAAAGTATCGGTGATTGAGATATCAGTGATCGGAGATACTCACATACTCGCAATACTCGCATACTCGAAATACTCACAATACTCGCATACTCGAAATACTCACAATACTCACAATACTCGAAATACTCGCAATACTCGAGCTACGGAGCTAGTATTGCTTCTTTTTCTAGACACTCGAATAAATACTCGCTTCACGGCCTTTGTTATTCTTTTATTTTCTACCAACTAATTGAGAATCGACCTTATTGACTGGCATGTTTTACGTGTTATTTCTATTTAAAACACTTGATCTCTTAGAGCTCATTTATCAAAAACAGTATAAGATTGCTACGTAAAAATGACTTTAATAGTTTAAACGTTTCCTTCACATGCATTTTCAATACAAAACATTTGTTGTTAAGAGCAAAATTCAAAAGCAAGCTTAGCTTACTAAGCAAATCACATTTCGGATTCTTTTTAAAAGTAGGCTACGAAAAAAAATCATTTCTTTTTTTCGGTGATCCTATCCCCAAAATCGTAAATAATGAATTAAAATAAGTAACAAAATATAAAAAATAGAAATAAACCTTATTATATTATTTACAATGCGTTGATGATCCTCATCATCCTATAGTATAATCTAAAGTGTGTTTATATAATAATTGATTAAATATTTTCTAGCATCTTATAGGTTTATTTGCTTCTAATAGATGTATAGCTCATCTACTATTATATGTACGGTATTTAAAATAAAATAACACTACAATAATATAATATATGACCTGCTTTCCAAACGTTTTCTAAACAAATCACCATTATGTTATGTTCATTTTTAATCTCACATAAATTTTAATTGTAGTGAAATAGATCACTAAATAAATTACACAATTACAAGAGTTTCTCATAGTACGTAAAATAAGTTAATATTGGTATTCAAGTTTAACATAATGTTTGTTGGACCACTAATTTTGCCCAAATTACATAACATTTCACTATAAAATACTAAATAACATATTTTATTTCTCTATTTTTCAATTGTATTAAACTTCTTAAAACGCATACTTTTGTATTGACTGTACATTAGTCAGGCAACACGAAACCCGGAGATTAGGTAGCTGTATGTCAATAATGTCAATGTCAGTGCCGAGTGCCGACAGAAAGAGCTTATGTTAAGTCTTTAAGTATCGAATTCCATTCCAAGCCGCCAAACTTCTAAGTAGTTAGTTCTCCTTTCAAGTTCCAACCGACAACCGAATGTCATGGGATTATTCGAGTAAATAGTAAATACCCAGTACTCAGAAATACTCAATACTCCTACTCGATTGTACGCGCCTACTCGGACAGCAGCTAAATACTAACAGTGAAAAATCACTGGTATTAATCACCGATATTTTAAAATCACAGTCACTGTATTCACTGATATCGTAAAATCACTGTTTTTCCCATCTCTAGGCTCGGATGTACTTTTACTTCACTGGTGGGTTGTGTTGATGTTTAGGCTATTTAGAGCGTATCAGGTCAAATGCTGGCAGGGGTGAGTATCAATGACCATATTTAGAATGTTTTATATTTAATTTCACGGTCCTAGTTTCTTGTAACTTCGATGATAATTAATATATTATTACAGTATTATTATATTATTGTCTCTTGTAACTTAATCGATGTTGCAGTATGAAATTGGTGACCTGGCGGTCTAGGGGTAAGGTGACAAGACTAATGTGTTGGGGGGTCCGGGGTTCAATCCTCGGTCCCGGCACAAATGTATCTAGTTACCAAACCCTTCCTTCACCTCTGACGAAGACGTGTATTAATCACAACTTGTGAATGTGTGGAATGCCAGGCCTACACCGTGGTTCGGATCCCACGTTAAACTGTAGGTCCTCCATTTCATCTCACAATCACCCTACCATTACACATTAGCATAAGTGCGTATAACTCGAACGGGTAGTAAGACGCGGTGTTAATAATAATAATAATAATAATAATACAGTTTGAATAGGTGAAAGAATATTTAGTAACTTTTATAACAGTCAGATAAGTCTTTTCATATGAAAATTAGACTGAGATTGTTTGACACCACCATAAATTGGACTAGAAATGAGTTTATCAGACACAAATGGGAGCACACTATCAAAGTGCGAAGTAATTTCCTTCGTAAAAAATATACTGTTTAAAATTGTTATTTAGAAAGTATATTCAAATAATTAGTAAAAATAGTGTTTTAAATTAAGCTAAAGTGACGCCTTCGAAATTATTTAAGGTACGTATAGAATTTATCCAACTCTCGTAAAAAAATTGAGTTACTTGATAGCGTTGTCACAAGCACCCTCAGATTGAGGAAATGTTTTCAGACATAACGTCGTGAAGGCGTAATTATGGGGAATTCTAATGCAATAAGTAAAATCACTCCGAGTAGTGTGTTGTAACATATCCTTCATGACACAAAACCCCGAATATACGCCCTAAGAAACGAAAAGCTGAAAGAAGATAGTATCGTAACTCCATGAGAACTCTTGTTTACCCTGAATAGTGTCAGGCTTACTTTGCACGTTTACACTATGGCGTAGCTTATAAGCAGGGCCAGGATTTTGATTAACTAAAAATGATTTTAAAAAAACTATAAAATTATCTAGAAATTAGAAAACCCTTCAAATAAAATTTTTTTTTAACAAAGAATCAATTTAAAAAAAAATACCTACACGACTAAATCAAACAATGCTTTACGAATAAAAATTAAAAATTATCCATTCATTGAAGCCTTTAACAGCTCAAATACCTGCTCCTGTGACCACATGGTATAAGACGCTACTCTTTCAGTAGACCGCCGATGACGGGAAGATAGAGGTTTGAATCTCGGTCGGGTGTGCTGAGAATGGTTTAAAAAATGGCTTTACACTCTCCTTCCCCGCAAATGTGGGTACACTTTCTTTAAATATAACTTTTCTAATCCTTAAAACCTTCGTCATAATTAGTACATAAAGTTATAACTCTAACGGATAGCAAGCAAGACGCTGTGCTAGGGGAAAAAAACTCAACTCTTTCATTCCGATAAATCTAATATTGATTTATAAATATCTGCCCCACTCAGAACTAATAGCAACCCATTTTCAACACAACCCTTTCAAGCTTAGTTGCAACGTCTCACCAGGAATGTGTATTTTACAACTACATGAGCAAATAAGTTACAATGTTTATTATGGCCTACATTAGTTTTCCATTTCGACAGCTTTGTGTTGTAAAAATTTAGGCATTTATAAAATATTGATAGTATTTAAATATATAATAAACATTAATTCCTTAAAATGACTCAAAAATACCTAAAAAAATCAATCAAAAATCCCTACGAATGCCTAAAAATGACCTCTAAAATATACATTTCTATAACCAGGGGGTCATTAACAGAGTGTATGCACCCATGAGCATTTTCTGTGATAAAAAAAGATTACATATAATCAAAATCCTGGCCCTGCTTATAAGATAAGCCCATAGCATCATCAGTGTAAACAGAATATACCTTCTTCCAGATCACCCTTACAAATAGCTTGTGTTACCAAAGACCATCCCTGGGACAATCCCCTCAGCCCAGTATAAAAACCACCCCCTTAACATCGTTGTTTATTAAACACAATAATCCCCCCCAACCCACCCTTCTCTTCCCAGCCCCACTCATCAGCTGAACAAATGTAGGATGATTTCCCTAAAGACTTCTCTTCCTCATTCAGAGACCCTCAAGAAAATCATCCCTTCCGATTCTCGTACTAGCTTTATTTACGTAAAGACACGCTTTTACCCCCCACCCTCCACTATCCGTCCTTATATTACAATGTCTTGTTGGATCATATCTGGAAGCAAGCACTTTCACGGCAACGCCCGGGCAAGGCAGCGCCGACTCGAAATTGATACTTTATGGGGCACTTGTGGTGTGCACTCATCCCAGCCCTGTTGCACTTAAAAAAGGGAAAGCGAGGCCGACGAAGAGTCGCAGATGCCGGTATAGGGTGTTTGTCAAGCTACTTGAGAGAGAAGAGGTAGGTATGCGAGGAAGTTGACCCTTAGGACAAACGGGATTTTATTTAACAATAATTTTAGAAAGTGTCTCAAAGCAATGTGATGCGGTAGTATTCCGCAAATGGTGTGCCGCAGCGGCGAATTGGGTGTGCCGTGTGGCCACAGCTTAGAGCGCCACGCACCGCTGTTCAATAAGAACACACCCGCTTCTGTGGCCGTAATGGTCTAACGCGCTACTCTCGCAGTAAACTAGACTGCCGATGACGTGGAGATTGAGGTTCGAATATAGGTCGCGTGTAGTGAGGATGGTTTTTCCTATATGATTTTCAAATCTCCCTCAACTCAAATGCAGGTACACTTACTTTAAGTATAACCTTTCTAATCCCTAAAGCTATTATCGTAATTAGTATATAAGAATATAACCCTAACGGGTAATAATACGCATGGCTAAAATAATAATAATAATAATAATAATAATAATGGTTTGAACAAAAAAATAATCCAAATGTTAAAAAGGCGGGCACAATAAAATTGCTTCAACATTTTAATATTTGAATATTTGAAGTTACTTCAAGGAAAAATTAGTTTATATCTTCCTAAATCTGATTTACTGTTCAACCATGGCACTGGGTGCATAATCCATTTTCTGCTATCACGGCGCTTATCCGAAACAAAACAGTGTGCTGCAAATAAAGGTTTGCGGAACGCTGGAATATGTTATTGGTTTGTTTTTTTGTAGATATGTGACATCATGGTTTAGATGAACAATCTTTGTAATTATATTTAAGGGAACAATCAATATAGCTTCATAAGCAAACAACCCCCAATTTGGTGTTCGAATGGTATGAGACGTCGTTCTGGCAACATACTGGACTGTCCATGAAGGGGATATCTGGGTTCGAATACTGGTCTGGTCGTTGTGATGGTATATTTACACCAAATGGTTTCTCACCGTCTCCACTACTGCCCAGCCGGTCTGTTAAAATATTTACGAGAAAATATACCAACAATTGAGTTAATGAAGATAAGAAAATTATTTAGAAGAAAAAAATACCCTAGTTTACCCAAACACACACATTATAAGATACTCAGAAAAAAAATCTTATAAATTCAGTACTGAAGTTAATATTCCAACAAAGATGTATTAGAATAAAAAGTTTATTTAAATACACTTCATTAAACTTGTAAGTAATAATTATTTGACACTTTTTCCTGTTTTAGTTACAACTTCACTTAATGTAGTATATCATAAAATATGTTTTGTGTGTGTGAGGTTTCAATAAGTGTGTAGTTAAAGAGCAAAGAGTAGGATTTTAGGGTTAAAAAAAATAAACAATTCATTTAAGTTTTAAGATGCACTTGAAATATTGTGTGGACATAGTTTGAAAACTATCAAAGCTTAGAAGTTAGTTTAACTTTTATAAATCTAAATTACCGAAACGTGTTGATGTGAGCATTTTTTAAATATGACATGGTGTTTAAATATATAAATAATCTTCGCAAAACCAAGTTCGCCAGTGACTACTCGCCTATCTACCAACCTTCCTTCTAATTAATTTATTAAGTCATATTAAATATCTTTATTTCATAGAGTATTTTTACTATATATCAATTAGGTTGTATTTAGAATTATTATATAATTTAAAACAATAAGTTTTATCTTATTTTCAATGACCATGAGAAAATATATATGGATGACATTTTCATATCTAAACTTTTTATTTGATCGAATTAAAGTTCTTTTTCACAAGTATAGCCAAAAAAAAGCGGACCAAATTTGTTTCTTTCCTCTATCAGGAGATAGCAGCACTGTTCATTTACGCTGGCGGTGGTGAAAGGAAGTAATGAAAACAGTTGAAGCGCAGTCGGCGTTCTTGTAAATAAAAACATGGCGTCAGTAATTAAATCACAGGTAGAATATAAAGGACCCAAGTACATATTACAACTTGAAAATGTGTTAAATTGAATTATCTAATGAAGACATTTATCTTAAAATGTATTGCAATAAACTACAATTTATTTAGACAGATGTTTCTCTAGCTATACCAAACAACTTTTTTTTAAAAAAAAAACATTTAATTTGAAGAATATCCTATCACAGTTTATACCTTTTCAATAACGAAGCAGCAATCTTTATATAATTTACTAAATAGTCAGTGAATGTATAATTTTTTTTTATCATAGCGGTTTTTACCTGTTCAGGTTATCCGCTCGTAAGATAATTACTCTAATGGAGTAGGGATGAAGAAGGAAACATTTTAGAGGTAATCTACACGAATTTGAGTGGAAGGAGAGCGGGAAACAATTTAAGAAAAACTACCCTTAGTAGAACCAAACGGGATTCGAATCCCGATCTCTCCGTCATCATCAGGTCATTCTAACACGAGAATGGTGCTTTAAGTCATTCGGTCATTGAAGCGGGTACAAACTGTATTAAACCAGGGTACCCGATGCCATAAAAAGTAGTTTATGTCTTTAAAATATATTGAGATGTGGGCCTATATTTGGACAAAAATCACAAAACTTCTGAACTTACGCTGAACTGCACTATGGATTAGACAAGCACGAAAGTCTATTTGGCTGATTTTTAATCTTTGTATGATTCGTCTAATTTCATACAGTACTAAGTATTTCATATATTTAACTCATAAATTCCCACTAAATAAATTTTATAATAATGTTTTTTAAATCTAAAACTTTTATCTTTGGAGAAAGCATACGTTTTTACAATTAAAGATACATGAATCTCGGATCTTTGAAAATCGAAATGATCTTTAGTACGGATACAACCGCATCAGATATTATATTCGTGCATTTTAAAAATTAGACTTGGACTGGTCCTGGGTTCAATTCCTGTGTCGAGGTGTCAATTTTCAAACTTTACGATTATGTTTCTCTTTGATTACAAATTTATTGAATATGTGAAAGTAGATGTAGTACCTTTTATAGTTGTCTGATATGACTCTTCCTATGAAAATTGGACTGTACTATGAGCAAGTGTAAAAACCTATTTATTATATCTCATTTGTACAAATAAGTTTTGAAATGAGTAGCGGGCGAAATATATTCCCAAACATTATGCGGTATAAATATAATTTATCTGAGACCTAAAATAGTGCACTATATTAAAACAAAATCTGAATAGCTGAGCACTAATCGTCAGACTTATCTAGTCTAGTTTTCCCAGTAACACTGAGGTCAGTGCTCGAATCCCAGACGGTGTATTGAGGCTGTATTTTCCCTAAATGTTCTCTCATTCTTTCTCCAAGAGAATGTAAGTACATTTAAACTCAAATTTACCTTTCTTATAAACCCATTCCAATACCGCGGCCGATGAACATAAGAAATAAATGTCGAGCTCATTAATCAGTATGGTTTTCCGGTGGTGTACAGGTCTGGGTTAGAATCCTGGTTGCGTGTAGCGAAAGATTCTTCCCTGAATGGTTTATTACCATTTCTCAAAGCAAATGCGAGTACATTTAATATTATACTATACCTTCATAATAAATACTTGACTACCATAATTGAAATGCGAGTGGGTATAGACACAAATTTCATATTCAATAATTCTAACTTGATTCCAAAATGAAATAAGTAAGGGGGTCGACTCCCCCACCATTCAACTCGCATAAAAAGGGCACTATAATATCTCAAAAATCCCCCACCCATCAAAATTGTCACCGTTATAAGTGTTATAAAAACGCAAAACGGTCATTGTTTCCAGGTCAAGGTCATGCAGTGTTTTGTTGATGACCTCGACACGCCCATCTCGTGATATCAAAGAATACACCTTTTTTTTCTGTGGAAAGTCATCCATCCTTTTTTTTAAATTTTAGGTGGATTGGAAAGGAATGCGAGATTAATTCTGTGTTTTGACAGTTTTCATAATAAAAATAACATTTGGGCTAAAATCAGTAAAATATTGTTTCGTTAGTTTAGTTTTCTGTAAAAAGTAAGCTCGAGAGTTTTTGAATATACGTCATGGGCATTGTGGAATTTAAACATGACCTTTTTCCTTTCTTTTAATGGTTTCTGTTCGAATACCACTTTGCTCATGACGGATATTTAAGAACGGTTGTGAATTACTTGGTTTCTAAAATTAAACTTGATGTATCTATTGAAGAAATATTTTTTACATTTATTTTGGATAGTTTTTTTTTTTTTCGTTATAAAACTTCAAAAATATTGACTCCAACTTATTTTCCCTTGCACAAGGCTAAGTTACTTGAAAGTTGACCATTATGAGATAAAAAAAAAGNACTTATGTTCCCTTGCACAAGGCTAAGTTACTTGAAAGTTGACCATTATGAGATAAAAAAAAAGAATAAAGACATTACCTATAAAATGACAAAAACTACTAAGATAAAATATATTTAATCAAAATGTTTATACACCAAAATATTATTAACGTATTGCATCCTTTGATTTTAATGTGCTCTTGACCTAGTATAAATGAGATTTGTTAGATGTTTTAAATATAATACGAAATATATACACCTTCCTTCAAAAGTGGTTTCATCATCTCTATTTTTATTTTCCAACCAATAATATTATTTATTTCTTAAAATTGGAATAAAATGCTCAGGCTTTCTTAAACTATTTGTTCTAGAATTTGTTACTATGTAATTTAAGGCTTTCTTAATTTTAGTCTCTTATGATTAAAGTTTTAACGTTTAAAACAAGTTCTACGCCTCTTGCGTGATTGGCGATATTATTAAAACTTTTAAAAATTTCATCTCAAAAAATATGTATTCAACAGAGAGCCCACATGAAACCAGGTACAAGCCTATTTTATATTATTATACTACTATAAAGCCACACAGCTGACTCACTCACTGACATTAATGTTAACCCACTTCCAGATGAACTAGAATCTTGAAATTTGGCAAACTTATAGCGTTTAGCCTGTAACCGACGTGAAGATTCCAAAAATGTAAAAAAATTAATTTTTAACCCCCGAAAAAATTCAAAATGGTGGAGCAACTTTAAAGTCGGTGCGGACCTTGCTTTGGAGGTCTCTTGTGGCTGAACGGTAAGACCTATCAAGAAAACGGCTCTGGAATTACATTAGCTTACATCCACTTGCAAAGAAAACTCACCGGGGGTTTGGCGGCGTAGCCCATAACGAGCAAAGCGAGTGTATATATATATACAGTGAAAATCTTAATGTAGACTATGGTTCTTAGGTTTTATAACTTTTACAAAACAATTTATACTAATAAGTTGATTTATATATAAAAAAAAATTTAACAAAAGGAATCTAAAAACCGTAGTTGAGCTTTGTCAAACCTTTCTAAGGTTTGCTAGAAAAACAAAGACGATAAACAAGATCAGCAATTTTCGACAACGAAGGGAAGGTTATTTATATGTTGTATTTTGCATTAAAAACTGCATATTAATATTCTTAAATCTCTTCTCACATAATTTATTTATACAATCAAAGGGTGTTTAAGAAATAGTCTACAAATTCTTAAACTCGAGAGGTAAAAAAAAAAGAAAGATGACTTATGCAAACAATTTTGGATGAAAATATCATGAGCTGTGGCAAATATACCAAATAATAAATAATATATGGATAATTGTGTAGCACAGGTATACGAGTACTCATGGTATGTTTGCTATCCAAATATAGTAACAAAAAATAATATAGGTGCGGCTGAATTTATTAGATGGTTTAATGAAAAAGAATGAGAATGTTTGTTGGTATATGGGACATCTTAGATTGTAATACTTCTAAAGATCCTTTTAAAGGTACGTTTTTTAATCAATTATTAGTTTTTATAACTTGTTTGTTCTATAGAAAAGTGTGTCACAATTATTTGTAATAAATGATAAGAATAATAAACGTAACAAATCTGGTGTTCGTTCAACTTGTTTTAAAAAATCATCATGTGTATTAGATCAGGAAACTCTTGCGTCGATAAACGTTAGAGGAAAATTCCATAATAAACACCCCTAATTGTAAATCTTGTATCACTTAACCACTTAGAGTCAGAAGTTTGGATCGACCAGAGGAGTATCTACCAGAAAACATTTCATACTAAAAGGATCTTAATGAAGTTCTCAAGTTACCCCTGAGAGGAGCCAACTTTCGAACACCTGGATCTTGCCGATAACTCCTCCGACAAAATATGACAGGGCCACGATGAAGGTCAAAACCTTGGAGGAGGGTGAGCCGACGAACATTAGCTCGACATGTCACACTTCCTCCTTCCTACTTGCTGTCACACTGCACGCCCCCCCC
>CABFOV010000231.1:108862-121187 GCA_902141375.1 Timema poppense
GTCTTATTCGTCTCTCTTCAGGCACACACACACACACACACACACACACACACACTTTATCTGTCCCTCTTTTCCCACACCCAATTCTCTACATTTTACCTCTTTTCTTTCTTCACACACACTTCTCTGTATTATGCGTCTCTCACTCATTTCCCACAATCATTTCTTTACATTTTACCTCTTTTTCTTTCTTCACACACACACACACTTCTCTGTATTATGCGTCTCTCACTCATTTCCCACAATCATCTCTTTATATTTCACCTCTTTTTCTCTCTTCACACACACACTTTTCTGTATTATTGGTCTCTCAACTCCTTTCCCACAATCATCTCTCTACGTTTTACCTCCTTTTCTTTCTTCACACACAGATACACACACGCCTTTTCCTCAATTTTCCTCGTCCCTTTCTTTCTACTCACACACATCTAAGTTTTATTCAAATCTCTCTCTCGTCATATACACACTTCACTACGTTTTCCTTATCACCTAGTCTATCTTATACTTATTTAGCATCCATAGAGTTCCTTTCTAAAAAAATTCTCAAATTTGTTGGGGGAAAATGTGAAAGACAAGATTAGCCCTTTCCATGTTTTTTGTGGTTATATTGTACGTCATGGCAGTCATACACACACACACAAAGTTTTCACTCCACCCCAACCCCTCTCACTCTTTCACATGAATCCCCCACCTACCTCTCACCAACACACATGCGCTTCTACACACCCTTACTAAAACACATCCACACTTTCACTTCTGAAAGTTCCTGAGCCTTGTTTGTCAGGGGATAAGGGGGATGTGATGTGTCAAAAGTTAACAGGCAAGTTGGACAAGGGGAAGTTTGGTTGAGAAGGGGGTGGGGGTGAACTTAGTTCAAGAAGGCGCAGAATTTAGGAAGTTGAAATGTCATATCAATCAGGTGAGGGGATGGAGGATGTTGGAAAACAAGAAACAACGGCTATGTAGGTATGTTCATTTCTTTCTGGATATATAGGGGTTGAGGGAGGAACAAGAAGTTGGTTGAGGGTTGGATTTATTGATTTAGTTATTGTCTTATCATCTCAAGTTCGACTTGGAATGGCTTAGACATACTTAAAGCGATTCAACTCTCAGCTCAACCAATAACTAACTTAAGATACAATTTTTTTTAAATGGGTTGGGCATAGATTTTCAAATAAGTAGCGATAATTTGTTTCTATCAAAGAGCGTACTAAGTGTTTTAAATGGGAAATTTGAAACAATTTAATTAAGGCATTAATTTTTTTTTATAAACTCTCGGATCAACTTTTTTGTATTCCTTTCAAATATGTCCATTTAACAAATATTATTTATTCAACCTACTCATTCACTTGATTTTACAATAATACATTTTCAAAGGGAAACTTGGTTAAAAGCTATGACCAAATAGTGGAAAAATTGTTAAACTTATTTTAATAATAATGTTTGGAACTTAATTAAAACTCTTTTGATGGTTGATGTGCAATAAATGAATCTTGAAATAAGTTTTTTTAACACTAATTAAGCAGGTTAACTAGAATATAGGTATTTAAGACAAATGCACTTTTGTCACTTTTCAAACAGAGTCCCGAAAAGTTTGTTGACGTAGCAGTGGGAATGTGTTCGAAAACCAACCGTATTCAACTTTTATTAATTAAATCTCTTGCTTTGATGAAGAATCGAACGCTTTTCCATTACCCTTTCCATTCAATATCGAGCTCTTTGTAGAGAGTTTTAAAAATAACCAACAATATAACAAAACTTTGGGCAATTTTGTTTGTTGAAAAGATCTAGTTCCTGATGTGAATACAATGGATGATACAATCTCATGGCCTTGAACACAAAAATATAATATTTTTCACAACCTAAATTTCAGAGAAAAATAAAGTAACTTAAAACCCCTCATACTGTAGAAATAGTCGTTGACAAAGGAATAAAATGTATCGAGTTTCAATAATCAATCTTAGAAAAGAAAATTACCGGGAAGAAGGAAAGTTACAAGTAGATAAAGAGAAAACGAGAGTTTTAAGTGCGAAAGTGTGACAGGAACATAAAGAAAAAGAAAGACGCAACTTATCCACGATTTACGCCTACCATTTTAAAAGCTTTTTAAGTTTTTTTTTTATTCTATACCCTCCCTTACATCTAAGCGAAGAGTTTTAACGTCGTACTTTATTTCGTAGTCCATTTTCTATAACAAAGAAACTTTTTTTTTTCTCATCGTCTTAGACCTTTTTCCCCCTTTTCAGTTGAAATGTTAAATCACCAGTTTTTGAAAAAGGAAAATAGACCTACCTTATTTTACAAGTTCACGCCCTTCAAATAGGTTTTCGAGATAGGTGGTGATTTTTTTTCCCCCTACACATATAATACAATATTACCGCGTTATTACCTCAGAGCCGTGTATTTTTTAGATGTAGCCCTCGTAGCCCATCTCAAGCTATAACCGTGTGTGTGAGTGAATACTTTTTTAAAATAACATTTTTCTTCTTTTTCCTGTGTGTTTGAATTGTTTTGAATATTTAATAAATTTCATAATATTCTTTCTTTAAAACTATATTAAAAGTTCAATTTATTCTAAAACTATTTTGTGAGTTGTTTGTAAAGTGTTAAAATATTTTCTTTGGTGTGGTTCTTTCAAAGCGCCGCGTTAGAAATGTTTTGTTTTATTAAATATTTTTATCTATATTTGTTTTGGAAGATATCCACCTCAATTATATTTTTCTCTAAATAAAAGATTCTATTCTGATATTATTTAATTAGAAATAAGTTTTTATTCTTTTAATTTGTGACTTAATTATAATATTCAACCAATAATGGGTTTCAAATAATTAATTGCTCTCAAGAACGTAATTAGGTAATAATATTTGAATATATATTTTATTTTGTTTCTCTTTAGTATAGAAAAGTCTGCTCATTAAATCCTATTGGAATATTTAAAAAGGTTATTGTTGTTTGTTTACTTTTGGCAAGCAATGTCAGTAAAAAGAATATATTAAAATCATATAGTATTTGCATATATAGGCTTAATTCGTTATAAAATACTTGAAGAAAATAAACTGAACTTTTCATTTCGTCTGCGAAACTAGCCAATGGCACATTTATTGGTATGTGTATGTAATAACTAATAAGGCATGAAACTATTTTACTTCACCCCAAGTACAAGTAAGAATATTAATTATTTATGTTTTATTATTAGTGATTGAAATAGCCGGTCTCTTGTTATAGTGGTTACTAAAATAGAGGTCCCGGGTTCGATTCCAGGAGGTATCATAGTAATATTTCAAGAAGGAGAATAGTTACGATGATCACCACGGTCTGGTTAATTAGGCCTAAATTAGGTTTGAGACTTCTAACGGCACCACATAAGCATCACTTCATCTAATCGGAGCGAAGTAAACGCACCTACCCCAACCTCAAAGACGGTTACATATCCGCCACTGTCAGTAGAAGACCAGGGGATGTATTCTTGAGTACTTTCAAAGCTATCTCGTATGGTTTTCCCATTTAACTTTGCTTATAAAACCATAAGAGATGCTCAAAAATGCACTCAATAATACAGACCCAGGAATGTTTGGCAAACAAACCCTGGTGACATATGTTTTTAAAAAAACCTGCAGATTTAGAGACAACTATAATTAATTTTTTATGTTAAGTACGCTTCGTTTACCCTGGAAGTAGAAATCTTACCTTGTTTGGTTCTACTATGGTAAAGATAATATAGAGTTAATTATAGTGTAGGGCGGGGTCTTCACACTTATAAGGTCCAAGGGCCAAAGTTTATGTCTATTGTTGGCTCGCTGGCCGAAATACTTTACCGACAATATTAGGATGGAACCCTTCTTATATTATCTTTCATTTGACATCCCAGGTGTCTCAGCGGTGATGAGCAAACACGAACACTCCCAACTATGTCCGAAAGAACCCGAAGTGGCTTTCTCTCCCTTTTCTACAAGAGTACAGTAGCCCCATGGGTTCTTTGGTGCTAGCTGACAGCTCACGGCTTTGAAAAGTTACCAGACAAAATTATGTATTACTACGCCGAACCAAAAACATGTGTTTAGCAGCTGTCAGTCAGCATCAAAGAAGTCACGGGGCTACTGTAGTCATTTACCGGCTCAAAGTAAATGTATATTATTATTATTATTATTATTATTAGCACCGCGTCTTACTACCCGTTCGGGTTATACGCACTTACGCTAATGTGTGATGGTAGGGTGATTGTGAGATGAAATGGAGGACCTACAGTTTAACGTGGGATCCGAACCACGGTGGAGGCCTGGCATTCCCCACATTCACAAGATGTCTTGTCAGAGGTGAAGGAAGGGTTTGGTAATCAAATAAATTTGTGCCGGGACCAAGGATTGAACCCCGGCCGCCAGCATAGAAGTCTGACACCTTAACCCCTAGACCGCCAGGTCACCTATATGTATATATATAAAAACACGATATTTTTCTTCACATATAAAGCAAAAATAGTCTGAAAAATAACTTAAAATTCTTATTTTATTATGTAAAATATAAATGTGTATTTGTCTTTTTTTCTCCCTTGCAATAATTTTATATTTTTCATGAGCCGGCGGGCCGCGGGTGCAAACCCTATAGTTTAAGGTAAGCGGAGTGTATATAGAAACGTATCGGCCACACAACCACAAGATCCTGAATTCAGGAGCTCATTCCAATTTTGAATATTCTCTGTGGATGGGTGACGGTGGGAGGGGCACCCTTGTGTGCGACACTCGATGATCAGTTCATCACAACAGACGACAGTGATGAGCCGCCATTGTGATGGCTGGGTGTCAGATTACCGTGAAGAGGCTATCAATCATCAACAACACTTTTTCACTGGGCCGTCGTCACTTCTTTCTCTTCGGTATTTATTATTACTCTTGACTTTTCTTTTTATGACGGGCTATTTTCCATTGTTCACGTTGCATTATTCTTTTTAAGATGATTTCTTAAGAGCTTGTCTCACACCCGATTAACCGGTGGGTTAAAAGTAGGACAAGCTTCAGCCACACGTCACATCGCATTTTTCACCAAGAAAAATTATAAGAAAACCGATACAAAATTATTTTAATTAACTATATTTTATTCTGAATACTCTTATATGTTTTAAATATTATAACATGTAAAGTGATATTCAATTTATGGAGAAATGCCGTATCGCCTTGTTTGAAATAAATCGTGTTTTATAGACATAAATATGGTCGGAAAACAATGTTTGACCATGTCAATAGGATAGTCTAATAAAAGAATTGTAATTGAATACCATTTCACTCGTTACTAATCTTAATTATCTTATTTAATCGAAATAATAGAAAGGTAAACATTTTACAGTGTTATAACATAATTCGGCAGATCAAAAATGGATATAAAAGTAGCTAGACAAATATATCTTAATAAATTATGCAGTTATAATTTAGTTACAAATATAAAATATATCATAGTACTGCGAATAACATATCATTTGACAGGGTTAATGAGTTTAAATATTTAGGAACAATTTAAACTACCAATAACGATATTAGATTGGAAATTAGGAAAAGAATACAGTCAGGAAATGCATGATACTATTCGGTCCGTGGCCTCTTATCTTACATGACGAAAACAAGTTTATGGTGTTGGAAAACAAGGGGCTTAGGAAGATATTTGGTCCAAAAAGAAATGAGGCTACTAGGGGGCGGGGAGGGGGGGTAGGAGGTTACATAAACATGAGTTACCTACCCTGTGCTCCTCACGAGACATTGGTAACATAATCAAGTTTCGTAGATTACAATGGGCAGGACATGCAGCGAGAATGGGAAATTCTATAACCGTGATCGGAGTATTGATTGGTAAACTTAATGGGAAGATACCACTTTGAAGACCTAGACGCAGATGGGAGGATAATATTAGAATATACCCAAAAAGAGATAAGGTGTAATAAGGTGGACTGGACACAACTACGATAGCATCATGGCTTCTTTGGTGCTGACTGGCAGCTCACAGCTGACGGCTTTGAAAAGTTACCAGACCAAATTATTTATCCCTACGCCGAACCAAATGATCTGCAAAAACATGTGTTTAGCAGCTGTCACTTCTGACAGTCAAAATTTAGGTACATACCTAAATGTTGACTGTCAGAAGTCAGCTGTGAGCTTTCAGTCAACACCAAAGAAGCCATGGGGCTACTGTAGCTAAAAAAATAAGAATAGGTGGCGTGCTTTTTTAAACGCGGCAATGAAATTTCAAGTTCATAATGTCATATATTAAATAAGTCATAGTAATATGTATCTAGAATAATGTAATCCAGTTTAAATAATCTCAATATTTTATTATTGAAACAATTTAATATAAATATTGTTCTAAGTTTATTTAATTATTATAGTAGAGAAATTAAAAAACTAATATATAACAAAACATAATTTTTATATAGTCTATATACGCTATATATATATTTGCAAGACACCATTGAAAGCATTTACAAGACCATTTATTAAAAAATTTTAAGATTTTTTTTACAAATATTTATATATTTAATACATATTAATAAATAATATTGCAATCATGAATATAACCGTATCATTTCAACATCAATGAAGTTTTAAAAAAAGTTGTGTGTTGCAGTGAAATTTCAATCTTGAGAAGGGTTAATCTAGTTTAAGGGAATGTGGCAATATTTCACCCACCTCCCCTCCCCGCACCTAGGATAATCACCCTCGGCGTCCCGGCGACCGATTCTTCCTTCAGGACTCCCCTGAGAAGGAGATAACCTTGTGGTCAAACCTCCAGGGACTCATTGGAAGCCGGGGGTACACACCGATTTCGTACGGCCCATCGAGGAGATAGAGGGGTGGTGTGGGAGAAGGGGCTACCATTCATAGTTTATTTGTTCACATTCACGTCATATCAAGATATTTTTTTTGCACCGCGTCTTACTATCCATTCGGGTTGTACGCTAATGTGATATGTATGAGGAAGGTTGAGTTTAGAGGAATTGTACCTGTATTTTCACAAAGGGAGAGTGGAAATCCATTTAGGATAAAACCACCTTCAGTACACCTGGATGGGATTTGAATCTCAACCTTATAACCAGCAAATTAATCTAGATGAGCCTGACGTTTTGTTCCCATGCCCACAAATATGGGTAGTGAGAGAGTAAATTGTTAGGGTAATTGGGAAGCGAACCAAGTTTATTTAACTCGCAATGACCGCAGTGTTTTGTTTGTTAGATGAATATTAATCTCTCACATCGGTGGAATGTTTTGTTTGTTAGATGAATATTAATCTCTCACATCGGTGGCCGCGTGGTCTAAGGCGTCACTCGTGCAATATTCTTGATTGCCAGTGGCGAGGAAGTCAGGGTTAGAACCCTGGTAAAGTGTATAGAAGGCGGTTTTCCTAAATGGTTGCCCACTCTACTCTCACGCAAATGCGGATACATCTCCTCTAAATTCAACCTCTACTCGTAGCTGCCCCATGCACTGATAAGACAGACCTATAGTAAACCGTGGGACAGAAAAAATAACTTTTAAAACATAAATTGAATTATTTTAATTTTATCGTATTGGTAGCTCTCCATTTATTTATCATATTCTTTTTTAAAAAACTATCTTTTTTAAGCGATCCACATGCGTAGATCAGACACTCATCAAATATTCCTGTCATGGTGGATGTATAATTGCTCATTGCAGGCGTGCACCCCCTACATGCTCGACATGCTCGAGGGTGCAGTAGTAGGTGGCGCAAGGGTTGGGCCAAGCAGTGCGTACACAAGTCACGTGACATGCATGCCTGAACAATAACTTGATCCCTGGACAAACTTACCGCTGTCATAGGGGCAACACCCCTGTAGAACTCCAGGGGCAGAACAAATGTGTCTCATCTGAGGCGTTTCGTTTGGCACGCGCCATCTTGTACTGATTTACTAGCCTCTAGCGAGTAGGCCTAATTAGATGAGTTAAGGCTTTCCCATTTAAGGTCACTAACAAACCAAAAAGATGAATAACCTATCTTTTTCAGACTTATTACACCTTTTTTTAATTTGCTAATATAGTTATTACTGCGTTTGCAAAATTATTTATGGTCCTGGAAACTATTTCCGACAGTGAAGATTTTAAGACTAACTGTGGAGTTACAGTGTTAATAGTTTAACGTCTTAAGAGTATTTCAACTGCGTATGGCCTTTGCAGTTAAAGTTTGGAAAATTTTAAAGTCTTAAAATCATTCAACAAGACTCAACGTAATATGTTACCGTTAAGAAGATGAAAACGGGCACATTATGACATGACGCTTAGAAAACTTCTTAACCTAAACTTTCGTCGACAGTTTCAATTATACTCTTTTGCAACACCAACACCACCTACTAGCCTTAAAATAATTCTTGGTTCACTTGAGAAGTTTTTATCATTTAACAAATAAATTGGTGTTACTGAAGCTTCTTATTCACTGTACTAATTCCATATGGTACTAAAATAATGAAGTGTGTTAGTGCTTTACCCCCTTTATTTTGGTTTGCTTTCCTAAAATGTAATCACATATTTTAGCCAACTTAAGGCAATTTATTTAATACATACTCGACGGGCGCAAGTATTATCATTATTGTAACTCACTTTTGGAAAATAATGAGAGGAGGCAAAACAAAAATAGAAAAGGTTTCACAAATCAATCTAACATATGATTTTTATGTTTATTATGAAATATTATACTAAAGGTTATTTCAAAAATTGTTGTCACAAATCAACTATTAGCATAGTATATTTTAAATACTTAAAGAAGTTGCCGTTTCTTTTCTTACGAACAGCAAAAAACTAAATAAAAACATGTTTTTGCATAAAGAATAAAATAACAATAAAATCTTTTATTTATCAAAAAAGACCATTGTATAAAAGTTGTGTAACATTAAATTATCATTAAGGTTAGTATTATTTTCCCCGATATTTTGCTTAGTTTAAGAGGGATTCGTTATAAAGTATCCAATAAGATAAGTGAAAATCATCAATAAACAACGTTATTATTTATCTAAAAGTATTAAATAAATTTAATGTCGGTAAGCCACTCGTTTTGTCATTGATAATGTTTTTTTCCAGACTGGAAGCCATCATTTTTAACCTAAATATATCAATTAAATATTTTACTTGAAACCTAGAGGTCTATATTGATATTTTGCTGTTTGCTCGAAAAGGAAGCGAAAACGAGCTAATCCCCAGACGACATTTCGAATTAGTTTTTCGATTCCCCACTACGTCCCAAAGTTTGTCTGTTTAGACAGGGATCATCCTTTATATTATAATGTATCACCGTCCAAGTATTTATGTTAGTAGAGAGTGAGGAATGTGATATACTCAGTCTGAATAAACAAATGAACTGTAGAGTCCAGTGATAAAATGTACAGGTCAGTGGCGGCTCGTTGCTAAAATTAGTGGGGGTACTGCGCCAGAAAATTGTTAGCCTTTGTTTAAAATAGTGTAAAAGTAAAAAACATGTATAAAAAGAAAAATTATTTAGGAACTTGATAAAATATTAACAATTTTTTTTAACCTACTTTAACTTAAATTGTTACAGTTCAAGCTTGATCTATTCATTTAAAAGTTAAATCGACTCATCTTGTTTTAATTTGCGCAAAAAGTTCAATAAGTTTCTCCTTTATCACTGGATGGCAATTGAGGAAATTTTTCTCCATTGAAGTACTTTCAATCGCAATCGCATTTAGTCTTTCTGTTAAATAAAAGAGCTGAAAAAAAATTAATCAAATAGAATAGCTGAAAGCATAATCATAATAATCTAACTCTACACTCTTATACACTTTATCACATTCAAGAATATGGTGCACGGGTTTTAAGCACAACACACGCTTAATACAAAAAAAACACTTCCTTCCACCATCACACCAGAGCCTGCACTGCGAGAGCAAAAGTGCTCTGCTCTATCTACCTGGCAGTCCCGCCTTCCTCCCCACCCCTCTCCTATGTGCGCATGCGCACAACAGTCAAACACCACGTCGCTGTCACTGTGAAGCCCACAGTTCCATACAAAGATTTTTGTATCTTTTTCATAAATTGAGGGATGGCTACTGAAGTACTGACATTAAGATTAAGGAATATATATTGTTCTACAAAAATAAAGAAAAAAGAACTAATTACATTAAATTTTAACGATAATATCAAGTGGAAATAGGGGGTGCTGCAGTTCCGCAGTACCTATACACGAAACGTCCCTGGTACAGGTTTACTTCCGAAAGGAACCAAAATGACACCCGTTTCAGTCTTCCCGTCCCACCGAAATAATGGTGTCGAGCCATTTCGGCCAGCAGATTCTCATTTCCTTAACACAGGGCGTTCATCTCTTCACAGAGAAGAGGTGCATCAGGAAGTGACGTCAGTGACACAGGTAAAGGATTGGTCGGGCGCTGACAATAACACTCACCTAGTGAAGGGTTAGACTGGAATTTAATAGTTAAAATAATGAATCCCAGTGGTATAGAAGGAAGCACGAGTTAAGTTCCGTATTTTAAAAGTTATTATTCGCTAAGATACTTTATTTTTTCCAAATAAAATATTTATTTAGTAGCTAAGTTAAGTTTGTTTTTCAATAAAGTAGTTTAAACAATTCTCTAATATTCGTCAAGGCTATCGTGGAATTTTGACAATACTACTTCTATTTATTTAAGGTGGGTGTAGGGAACACGAGTTAAGGGAATTGTTTTTTGCAATCTTTATACCAAAACTTTTTTTTGGAGAAAACATATAAATAAAATGTTTCTCCAATAGAAATATCTATCTTAATTTTCTTCACATGGTAACTTCAACAGTTCTTGATTATCTGTCAAGAGTGTTCTGGAATTTAATGACAAATTTTATCTTAATTTAAAAAGTGTTATTTAATTCCGATAGGTTCTCGACAGATATTCAACAACTGTTGATATGTGAAGAAAATTAAACTATGTTTCCACTGGAACAATATTTGATTTTTTTTTTGCTCAAAAAAAGTGTTGCTGTAAAAACTGCAAAAATAAAATTGCCCTTTTCTTGCGTCCCATACACTTTCATCTTAAAAAGTGTATGTTAAAATTTCACTATGCTCAATGCTCATGACATAATGTCAATAACTGTTGAGATTAGCATGAGTAAAAAATTAAACTAAACGCACGTACTGAAATAATTTTCTAACTTATTTTGGCGATTTTTTAAAAATTAAAAATTAAAAAAACTGACCTTAGCTCACATTTTCTTTACCCCCCAAATTAACGGTAAATTTCGTCACAGGCATACCATTTTCAATATTTCTTGAGATAGTTTGTCCTTTATAATAAAATAAAGAACATTGTCTTCACAGACCTATTCAATTAATTAAAGAATAAACAAAATATTAATTCTTAGTGAAAAAATAATCGATTACGATTTATTATACATTTTTTTAATCGCGTTATTATTTGATTATATCTCAAAGACTGAAATTATATTTTTAAGTCACTTTACCTGAATAGACATTTTTATATTTCTATGAGGCCCAATATCAGTTAAAATAAACATTAAAAATTAATTTGCTATCATATATTTTCTAACATGAAGCTCATCTTTGCGTCCTTAAACCAATAAGAGAAAAATAAGATTTTATTATTATTATTAGCACCGCATCTTACTACCCGTTCGGGTTATACGCACTTACAAATGTGTAATGGTATGATGATTGTGAGATGAAATGGAGGACCTACAGTTTAACGTGGAATCCGAACCACGGTGGTGGCCTGAGAAAAATAAGAATACTCACTTGATGTTATGTCCCAACAACATTCTAAATTAAATTACAAGGAAAGTTTTGTTCAAGAGGAATCTAAAATGTGATATTAACTTGTAAAGAAAAAGATTTTAAATATAATTAGCAAATACATCGCATTGAACAGAATATTTAGTAAATGATACAGCTTTTAGAACAAGTATTTATCGTCGACCATGTGAGCTGGTCGGGAGAGAGCGCAGAAATAACTGTTTCCACAATTTATAAAAAATAATGTACACAGGCTGGGACAACATATTTAGCAAAAACTAAATAACAACACAGTTCAACTACATGTCTTATTCAAGGACATACAATCTATTCATAAAAAATAGTATAGTCAATATTTGGACGCCATCCAACCCCCCTCCCCCCTCACCCCCCATTCGACAATAACTATTTGTTAGTCGTATTTACCGACTTCCGAGACTAAACTGTTTATAAATACAGTCCTTATTATTATTATTATTAGCACCGCGTCTTACTACCCGTTCGGGTTATACGCACTTACGCTAATGTGTAGTGGTAGGGTGATTGTGAGATGAAATGGAGGACCTACAGTTTAACGTGG
>CABFOV010000231.1:142639-153716 GCA_902141375.1 Timema poppense
AAAAAAAAGAAGATGAGCGGGACTCGATCCAGCGAACCAGTGATTACAGAGCTTGAACGATAACCACTCTACCGCCACCATCTCGTGCTTATAGTCGCAACGCACCGGTACATATTCGACGCGTCAAACTTCTCTTGCGATTTTCTCGAAAACGCCTAAGTAGTACGCCTTACTACTTGCTCATTATGTTGTCCTAATGGACTACTATAAGTGTACAAAGTTTGAAGATAATCCGTGATCCGAACGTCGTGGCCTCCCCTTGTTAGAGATCAAGGTTCGAATCTTGGACGAGTGTACCGGAGGTTATGTATATCTGTGATTTTCCTATCTGCTCTCCAATCTAATGTGGGTGCATTTTCTTTAAGCTACCCTACCTTATACATTAAACTTTATAATGCTCAGTTAATCATCTTAGGCTTTCAACGTAGTAGTAATAAATAAAATTCCAGTGGAATTAGATATTTATCAGTACCAATATGTTGGTGCTTTCAACCTTCTCCAGATCTAATATCCGAATCTCCCCTAAAACTAAATGTTAGATCTTTAAATGGAATCAATAACCACGATTCAGACTATTTTTTTAGGAACCGCGTCTTACTTCCCATTCGTGTTATAAGTCTATGGACTAATTACACTAATGGGTTAGGGATTAGAAAGGTTTAATATAGAGAAAATGCACCGGTATTTGCGTGAAGGGTGGGTGGAAAACCACCTTCAGTGCACACAACTGGGATCGAACCCCGATCCCCCCTCCCCCCGTCTTTGGCAGTCTAGTCCAACATGAGAGTAGCGCGTTAGACCACGCAGCCACCGCAGCTGGTGATTCAGACTCTAATTGAATGAAGAAACTAATGTGTGAGATACGCACTCCGGTGGAAGCATGATCTTAGCCATTACTCTCGCAATATACTATATTGCCGATAGCGAGAGGATCAGGGTTCGAATCCCGGTGAAATGTACTGAGGGTGGCTTTCATAAATGGTTTTCAACGTTTCCTCCACGCAAATGCGGGTATACTTCCTAAATTCAACCTTATTTGTTACTAGGACATTAGCGTAACTGGTAAAATATGTTTATAGCCCAAACAGGTAGTAAAACGCGGTGTTTATATATATAAACTTATTTGTTATGTGTATCCTCTAAAACAAACAAAAATACCTACACATCACTTTTGTAAATAGTAATAGATTTTATTATCACCAGGGCTCCACCGTGGTTCGGATTCCACGTTAAACTGTAGGTCCTTCATTTCATCTCACAATCACCCTACCATTACACATTAGCGTAAGTGCGTATAACCTGAACGGGTAGTAAGACGCGGTGCTAATAGTAATAATAATGATTTATTATCACCTTAAAATCACCACCCGTAAGGACACACGCGTGTATATTAATTAAGATAATTATGTTGAGATGATAAGGCAGACATTTAGAGTAAATACGTCAGATTGGAATGGAGAAAGTTACTTTTTTTTTTAACATTGTGTCTTTCTACCTGTTCAGGTTAAAGTTACATATTGAACCACTTTTTGACCTGTATGCATCCCCTAACAAATTAAGGATAATCAAGGCGCGCAAGCTGAGATAGGATGATCATGTGGCTTGTATAGGTGATGATAGGCGTGTACACAACTTATTAGTTGTGAAACCTGTAGATACAGGACTTCTTGGTAGGCCAAGACGTTGACTGGAGGCTAGTCTAAAAAGTATTTGAAGGAGAATGGGTGTTAGGTTATATATTTGATGGAGGTGTTTCAATATATGTTTGAATGGAAATCTTACGTTTTGGCAGCCATTAAATGTATTTTTAAATAAGGCCACAGAGTTGGTTATAAACAGAATTTGAGTGGAAGAACAGGCGAAACCATTTAGGAGAAAAAAACTCTCAGTACGCCCAGTCGGAATTCGATCCCCAACTTGCCCGTCACCAGCAAACCCTACTAAATAGTTTGACATACCGCTGCGAGATAAGTGTGGTAGCCAGACAGCTGTGATGTTAGTGAATAAACGAAGCTAAGTAATATGTTTGCGTACGATTATTGTTTCGTTCAATTAAGGTCAGGGGGAGAAAAGATGTTGACTTTTGGAGGGATTTCCGGCCACTTGGAGAAACCTTGTTAGAGTGACGCGGAACTCGAGAACCACTCGACATGTCCGAGACAAGACTTGGTAGGATGGTGTGAAGTGTCATCTAGATGTTTAGACTAGTAATAATAAATAGGATGGTCTCAAAGTGATATCGATATGTATAGCCTAGTTAGTAACTAAGGTGGTCTCAAAGTGATATAGATATGTATTGCCTAGTAAGTAACTAAGGTGGTCTCAAAGTGATATCGATATGTATTGCCTAGTAAGTAACTAAGGTGGTCTCAAAGTGATATCGATATGTATTGCTTAGTAAGTAACTAAGGTGGTCTCAAAGTGATATCGATATGTATTGCTTAGTAAGTAACTAAGGTGGTCTCAAAGTGATATAGATATGTATAGCCTAGTTAGTAACTAAGGTGGTCTCAAAGTGATATAGATATCAATAGACTAGTTAGTAGCTATGATGGTCTCAAAGTGATATAGATATGTTTAGCCTAGTTAGTAACTAAGACGGTCTCAAAGTGACGCTAATATAGAGTCAACAAATCTTCTACGTATTTGATCAAAATACCATAATTATTGTGGTAACATGCAACTTTGTACCTTGTGTGATGGATCGGTCTGCATACAAGTATAAATAGGTTTGCATACAAGTATAAATAGGTTTGCATACAAGTATAAATAATCTATTAAATGAACCAACGAACGATTCAAAGACTGTTGTATGAGCCGCTGCCATGAGTATTGAGGGGGTCACAGATTGTAAATACACAAGACTTTATTAGAGAAAACATTGTATGAACAGGGTAATCCAGCTGTTCAAAGTTTCGACATACACTACTATTTTTAATATAAACTATTTAACATGCAATTTCTGAAATGACTGATTTTATCAGCACATGACTAAATTAACTTAAATCTAAATCAGACACAACCCCAAGTCCCCGATAGTTAAATCATCACATATAAAGGCGAAATCTACATTTCACCAACTATGCATTTTTCGGCCATACAGGGATTCGAACTCGGGACCTTTATCCCAGCAGGAAGACACGTTAGCGACTTAGGTAAGGTGTCGAACAACATACGCTACCATACGGCTGTTAGTAAAGAATGCCATAGAGAAACAACATCTAGAAGATATAACCACATAACAATATTACAGTGAAGATAGATCTTTAAAAACAATTATTAGTACCGGGGGACAAAGCGAAAGTCCCAATACAAACATTTTTTTCAGAACAACATTTATATTTCAAACCATATAAGAAATCCCAGAAAATACTTTTTATTTTACTTTAATTTAAATATGATAAATATCGGTTTCAACCATAGTCTAAGGCAGCGGTCGACAAAAATCTTTGGGTTCCGATAGGCTTATAAACATATTAAAAGACCCGCGATATCCCATCCTTCCTCCTCTCTACTTTTGATTTTTTATTTGTCTATACATATTATATTTATTCATAAAATTCAACCTTCTATAAAATAATAAATGTGATGTACATTTTAATTTTCTTATAACAATATAATATATTTAATTATCTTATAATATTATCGATTATCACCGATTGAGGTTTTTTGATCATTAATATTATTTGAAAGTACTTTGATATATTTGCGAGTTTATAAGAAATAAATATAAACATTTAATATCGTATTCTTCTCACACGGAAATTTCCACGAAATATACCGGTAGATCGTGATCGACTAGGTGTATTAGAAAAGTCTAGTGATTTGTCTAAAAGATTATAGAAATATCTCACTTTTGAGTTAAAATGGGACCTCCCCCCCCCCTTTTTACCNAAAGATTATAGAAATATCTCACTTTAGAGTTAAAATGGGACCCCCCCCCCCCCCTTTTTACCCTATATATATATATATATATATATTAATTTAGCACCATACTACCTGTCCAGGATATATACGGTCTGCTGTATTCTTAAATTGTTATTGAAAAATTTATTACATAAGTATCCCAATTCCATTGACATGATTTATAAATAGTATATTATTTTGTAAAATATTAATGATTTTGTTAAAAAATTATCTAATGAGAAGTTTTTTGCTAAAAAATATTTTATTTCATATTAAGCACTTAATTACTAAAGATAAATTAATATATAACATTCAAAACTAATTTAAAATTCACATCTTTAATGAAATATGGAATTTAAAACTAATTAAAGTAATAGAAAATTACCAGAAATTAACTCCTGGTGTTAATAATCAATCAAAAACACAAGTTAATGACAAACTCATTTTGAATTTCTTCATGAATAAAAACAAACTCATTTAAAAGATACAATTAAGAAATATAAATAATTGAAATAAAAGTTATATATTCCCATATAAAGTAAACTAGTTTAATCTGTCGTAAACAGGTTGATTACGTTTCTCACGATCAGCTAGCAATATTCATGTACCATTAATGTGACATTCATATGTGTGCTGTGTGTATGCATTGACCCAGTCATCTATTCAAACGAGGTCTGGTAAGTCACAATTAACTACGGCAATGGCTGATTTAAATAGAGTTAGCGTTACTACTACTACAACACCTACTACTCATAACAGAACGAAAGCAGATTATAACAAAAGATAGTTTAATTGTAAACAATAGATAATACAACAAAATTAAGTAACATAGATTGAACATGAGTGTTTATGTACGGTTAATTATAAAAATGTAGTTATATTATTTGGTTACTTGTCAAAATAAATAATAATAGTCCTCTCTGAATTAATCTGAATGAAAAATCGCTTTAATAAAATGGGGAGAGATTTTTCATGTTGATATTTATATAAGTGCAAAATGCTATCGAATAATTTTAATAATACTTAGAAGTCCTGTGAGAATTAGGTTAACTATTTTAAGTGAAGATTTAACAAATATTCGTAAAACTCAAATCTGGGGCATTAATTATTTTTAACATAGAATAAACAAACAACCAAGAAAGTGAAAGCTTCGACATAAAAAAAGCATGATGTATTATGTTCTGATATAGTGAAATGCGGCGATCTGTGTGTCAAGTAAGCAGTTAAAGCTTAGATGTGGTCTAAAGTGCCTGCACTTGATTTATTTCATTTCTGTGCTTCAATTCAAGAATCATCAGAACATGCATAGGTAAATATATATTTTAATATATTATTCCCACTTGATACAAATATTTACAAATACCACTTAAATAAATATTTAAATTAGTCGAAATCTGTTGCAATGTTATATTATTTGTATAAATAAATTTTGATATTTATTGTAGCCAATAAATTAAATCACAAATTAATGTAAGCATATTAACGTGTAAATAATAATATATAATTTACCGTATTTAAATGTGGGTGTTGTAATTATTTTTTTTATAAAATATTGAAAATATTTACATTAGCTATCAGAATTTCCAAAACGTATAAAATCTAATACGCCAATAAGTTGACTATTTATAAAGTGTTCCTACCTTATCACGTTTTATAGGTGACTAATAACTAGAAAGTCTGACCACCAGGTTAGGGTGCCAGTATAGAAGCCAGGCTCATCCATTCCTAACTTCTGAGGTGAGACCCACGCACTGTTATTCAAGTCAGCAGATGGTCAGGTGAATGAAAGTGCGGCTCTGTGAACGCCCACCCCTAACGTTGAAACGACGCCACCCCCGTGTTCCGTACCGACTGCTGCAGAGATGCTGTACGGGGTAGTTTCACCAACACACACTGACACACACACATATATGTGCGCGCGCGTGCTCTCTCTCTCTCTCTCTCTTCCCCTTCCACATCACGGTATAGACTGGGGATGATGTCATCAGTATCCAATCAGGGTGCGGTCTTGGCGCGCGCATGCGCATAAAGAGATGCAGGGCGCCGCTGCGGGATCGATTATTCTCGAGATAGAACCGACGTCGAAAAACTCAACTGTATTGTATGGGTTACTGTGTGTGTGTGGTAAGTTCCAGGGGGATGAAAGAGAGCAAGAGAGAGAGCTAAACAGAAACGATAGAGGGGGACGAAAGTAGAGACACTATAAAGAGTTAGAGAAACTCGAAAATGCAGACGAGGAGAAAAGTGACAAAATGAAACTTAGAAAGAGGTAAAGCATAAAATAAAACAGGCTATCTAAACATAAACATAAATATAAAAAGTTAAATGTTAATATTGAAAGAATAGCAGAAAATGAAGATGAAGATTAAAAACGATATCGATAAGAGAGAATTATAAAACTAAAAGGAGACAAGAGAAGAACGGTTTTGGGACATAGTTCTGTTTTGGGATGAAAGCGCCTGGAGCTTGCTCCCGGGGGATACGTCTGGGTTATTTGAAAAATGTTACATAAACTATTTTGTCGAGACTAACATGAGAGAGACAGAGGTCGGTAGCTTAAAAACGATTCATGGGTAGTTTATGAAAGTCCAAGTTGTTCAAAATCCACTGGACATGGGTTACGAGTTAAATTAATAGAATTAAAATTAAATATTCCATTATTTTAGTTAAGACTTTCGTATTTAATTTGAGGTAAGTTGGAGTATCAAGGCTAACTTTTTTCGCGCGGAGGAAAAATTCATACGTGGAGAGTCAACATAATTTCAGACGGTAATAATTGAACCACTTCCTTCTAGAACGGTAGTGTTGAAAGACAGACGTAAATAAACATGAAATAAATGTATTGAATTAATTATATAAATAAATCTGCTATTACACACCCAAACCTTAAAACAAAAAGATTAGCTGAACTATAATAAGATAATATAGATTATATATTTAAAAATAATAAGCTATATTTATTAATGAGCATATGTCTATTAATTATTAAATCACACTTAGAATTCACTTTATTTATCGGCGCTTATATTTTTAAGCATAGGTTTAATTTATATAATATTTATTTATGACTTAGCTCAATATATTTCTTGTAAATGATGTATTAGTCGGGTTTAACGCCCCCACAATTTAAGCTCATTATGTATTTTAACATTAAAACATACGTTGAACAATTGTGTAGTTTTTGAAAAACATGTTCCCCTTTTATACGTTAAGCACATTTAATGAAAAGAACAAAAAATATTTTTCGAAAATATTTAACTTAAAAACTTTTCCCTTTTCCATGAACATTAATTCTGGGGGTAGGGGGGAATAGATTGTCTCTAAAGTATTTTGATTTACACATCAAATTTCTTATTTCTATAATTTTTGGAGTGATCTTAGATATGTGTCAAATATGAATACAAATCTAATGCCCTTTCTTCTCTTTTATAATTTACTACTATACTATGAAGTAATCACACCATCATTGCGTCATGTGCTAAAAATTTACTTTCCCTTTCACTTATAAACCACTACACTGATTGAGCTGAAATGTTGCATGGGCATAACTCAAGACTTTTGTTTAACATAAAGGGTGATTAAAATTACTTATACCACTTAACCTAAAATCCCAACCCCGCCTAAATTACCCATTAGCACCCACATACGTATCTCTGTAACTACTGAGGAGAGGCGTGATGAACCACTGGTGTTAAAACTAATAGGCTATTTTATCTGCAGTAATGGGCTGATGGTCTAAGGCACTAGATTAGAATTAGAATTTGTATACGTTAACAAAGAGGCTGGGATTTTAATCCCGTCCCGAATACACTAAGGTGATCTTCCAAATGTAATATTGAATGTGATTTTCTTATATTTATTTATGTTGATTTGATTTCAGTTGCTCTAAGTTAACATATTAATTCCACTCTCTTGACCAAAGTCATTAATAATTATTATTTTGAACTAATAACTAAAAGTAACCCTAAATGTACTTTATAAAATTTTTAAATTTCTGCTTTTTTTCACATTTTGGTAATGAAAATTTATATTCTCCAATTTTAATAAATTAATTTTATAAAACTATGTATTCCTGTAATTGTTTTGAATAACATAATAACATCATTAATTGATCCTACATTTTCACTAAATTTTTTTATTGTTTTGTTTAAAAATTTCTTAAACATAAATGAATAAGACATTACTTAACATCAAAAAATTTAAACATTTCTAATAAGATTCAAAGTAAAGTCAGTATAAAAAATATTACTGACCTGACAGAATGAAGGACGACTTGACAAATGTCACATAGGGTTGACTTAAATCGAACAAGCGACAGTGATAGTGATCGATCTTTTTCGGGTGGAAAGAAACCAGCTTATTGGGTGATAGATGTGCTGTCCGCTGAGAAGAGTAGCAGACATGACCTGTCCAGCGATAAGCACTAACAAAAGAAATGCATTCCAGAAGTCCAACGAAGGGAAAATTTCCTTGGTATCATTATTTAGGTTAATGAATATTTTTAGTAGTGTATTAAGCCAAAAAAAAAAGTAGCATATTAATCTAAGAGATATGCAATTCAAGGAAACTGTACCGATATTTGAATAAGGAGCGAGCGAAAAATATCTACAGAGTGGCCATAAAGTTTGGACACGCAGGCAAATACATATGTTCACAAATGTAGGCAGACATACGGGCTTGTACGTGTGTTATTACATAAAACACATTAATTTCTTTAATATTAAACCAAAATACATATTATTATTATTGCTGTCCATCTTTGCTTGGTGTGCTTTATTGGCCTATAACCAAGTGTATAGAACACCCTGTATTTATAAACAAATAAAATAAAGCTGTTCATTATAAGAACTTTTAGCTCCTGAATTAAGTATTCATTAGACTTTTACCAACTATTTTACCATATATCTCACGAATACACTAAGATTTTTTTTAATATACATATATATGTTTTAAATAAGCTACACATTAAAAAATACTTCATCATTTTCAAAATTTAATTTATAAATTCTTAGATTATAATTACAATTTATTCTTGAATAACCATTATTATTATTATTATTATTATTATTATTAGCACCACGTCTTACTACCCAATCGGGCTATACGCACTTACGCCAATGTGTAATGGCAGGATGATTGTGAGATGAAATGGAGGACCTACAGTTTAACGTGGGATCCAAACCACGGTGGAGGCCTGGAATTCCCCACATTCACAAAGTTGTGATTAATACACGTCTTGTTAGAGATAAAGGAAGGGTTTGTCAATCAGACAAATTTGTGCCGGAGCCGAGGATTGAACCCCGGTCCCCCAGCACAAAAGTCTGACACCTTATCCCTAGACCGCCAGGTCACCTATCTTGATTAAATAAACAACATATATTTTTTATTATTAAATACACGTAGTTTGGTATGAAAACTTAAAAAATATAAAACTTTATAATGTTAAAGTAATAATACTTTATGATTTTATCATTGAAAGAACATAATTGTAACTAAACAAGTATCACCCAACCAAATATTATAGTTTCTAATATCCAACTAGTAAAATAAAAAACTTTAAAAATTTTGAATGAAAAATAGCTCCTGAATATGACAACCACATCAATTTCGTTTCCACTCAGTCGATTCAATTATGACAGCGCTGAAAGCTCTAAAATATTTCTGACAACTATTTCTTGAATTACTATAAAACCTATGTGCCATCAATAAATTAGTAGAATAACCTTGACAAAAAAAAACTGCAGTACAATTACATCTACTAACACCTTAATTCAATTAGTCCCTCTCCCTTACGTACCTATAGTTAAGGTGGGGATTCAAGAGATACAAAAAAAAGCCTGTGTTATTGCAGTTTTTATAGCAAAAAATAGTTTTTGGCCAAAATAAATAAAATGTTTCCAGTAGAAACAGAGTTTAATTTTCTTCACATGGTGACATCAACAGTTGTTGAGTATCTGTTATGAGCATATCGGAATTAGATGATAAACTTTTTAATGAAGAGGAAAAGTTGCCATTAAATTCCGAGATATCCTTGACCGATATTCAACAACTGTTGATATCACCATGTGAATAAAATTAAATTCTATGTTTGTACTGACACAATATTTTATTTATTTTGGCAAAAAAAAAAAATTTGATATACAAATTTCCAAAACATTTATCTTTGTTTAATTACCCTACATCCCCACCTTAAGGGTTGGTCAGAAGACAGGGGTTGGAGGCAGAACGGTTGTATAGAGGTCTGGAGACAGTTCTCAAGTGAAATTTTCGACCATACTTTGAAATGTTTGTGAACAACACAACAATGATACTATTACAATTACATTCATTATATTATAATCAAAATAAACTATAGCAGTCAGCTCTTTATTTAGATCCTTCAGTAAAAAGTGTTTATTGAACAAAAACCAAAACAGCTACTACTAAAAAAAAGTTTATATTTAAAAATATGTCGCTGAACCCTCTTCGGTGACCACATAGACTCATAGGCGTAACGCTCACAATATATTAGATTGCCGATGACGGGGAGATGGGGGTTCGAATTCAAGTCGGGTGTATTTTCCTAAATTGTTTTCCACCCTCCACGCAAATGCGGGTGCACTTCCTCTAAATTCAACTTTTCTCATCCCTAGCACGTTAGGTAGATGACATTATAACAAATATAGTGCCAATGTTTTCTACGAATGGATCAAAATCTGTGCTTAGGTAAATAACCACTGACCAATATTACAGTTTAACAATGTTGACAAGATTTGGGTGGAAATCTTTTGGAAAAACCATATGAAGGATGTGATAGGAATATTTGTTAATTGAAAAAAAAAGTTATTACTCTAGTCAATTAGTGTTATTTAAAATCATTATTTTTTACAACATATTTCAATTACAGTTTACAGAAATATATATTTAGTTAATATATTTTAAATATACAGTTATAGTAGTGTGTTCAAATGGTATTTAATTTTTTCAAACGTTAAACCAATTAGACTTATTTAATATATTATTTAAAAGTGTGTTAAAACTATTTTTTTATAATATTATTATTATTATTTTTATCATTTAGCACCACGTCTTACTATCCGTTCGGGTTATATGCTTTAAGTACTAATTACGCTAATCGATTAGGAATTGGGAAGGTTGAATTAGAGGAAGTGAACCCGAATTTGCGTGTAGG
>CABFOV010000231.1:154428-167092 GCA_902141375.1 Timema poppense
GGAGGGAGGGGTTGTTAAACCACGGAGTAGAGGTTTTAGACACTTTCGTTATTCAATAGAAGGTAGGTAAAGAAGAGGAACCAACCACAATCTGATTTATCGGATATTTCCGGTTTCACATTAAAACAAATATTTATTCTCTTTGGTTATCAGAGCGGATGTAATTTTGCTCATCATATATAATAAAAGTCACGTAGTGTATGCTTGTCTGTTCAGGTATTTTTTCATAACTTCCTGGAAGATACAAAGATAAGACTTCACGCACTTAAAATTAATTTGAATTAAGCGATCTTGTGTGGAGTTAGTTCGTAGTTAACTACAATATGTATCTATCAAAAAAGAATAAAAGTAAAAGCTAATTTAAAATGTTCTTATTTCAAACTAACATTGTTAAAGTAACCAATAATTCCGTTTACGAATGATATTATATCCCGCTTCAAACTTAGAAATCTATCTTGGAATTAAATAATCGTAAGAACTTTTCCTTCTTGTTTAGTTTTATTTAATTTGATACATTATTATAATATTTTTATAAATGGTCTTAAAATCAATTAAAACTGGGCTCTCTTTTAAAAAATTATAACGTTAAAAACAAAATGTTTGTGACTTAATATAATAAGGTAGGGATGGAAATGGTGGAATTGCAATGAGAATTTGCTTACAAATATTATGTAAAACAAGGGGGAAAAAACACACACACACACACATATATATATATATATAAGTGCATCAGGTCAGAAATGAACACAGGACTCCCACAATGCTGGAACAGAAGTATTAACTTTTCAAATAACTTTGACGTTCTCCTTACCTCGTGATAGTTATCCAATAATATTCATTAAAAGAGTATTTTTTAGCTTGAATATAAACAAACTTATGTACACTTGACGCCCATCAAAATGTCATCAAAGTTGACCGTCAAAAAATTCCATAATTATTTATATTTTCTAAAAGATGCTCCAAATGCCCATTCGTAAGACAAAAAAAAATCCTTAGTGCTCTAATTTACCCTTGCAATCAAGGCTTTCTGTTGACACGTAAGATCTAGTAGGAATCGAACCCTGCTCTTTGACTCGTCCCATGCTCGGTATGTAGTAGTTGGCCTTTCGGATCAATTTCTTTCTCTCGAAGGTTCATGGCTTTTTAGTTTCTTAAATAAGACTCTATGAGCCATGCATGGAATACAGGAATATTAATGAACGAAATCTTAAACTTACTTACAGGAAGGGTAGTAAAGTAAGAAATCATATCATTTTAAACAACCTAAGAGTGGTTTGACGTTTTAATAAAATCAATAAAACACCTTACACAAGTGTGGCGAACCCCGTGCCATATTTTGAGTAGACAATTTTTCATACGCTCCTGTAATAAAGGTTGCGTTTTAATCATTCCAGGGGCTTCATGAATGTTGAATTTGATCGGCCTCAGGTACTTAACCAATTTTCATAGTAAAGTCCTTTTAGAAAATACCATCACATTTTTTTGGCGGCTTTAATTGAAATATTTTTTTTATATTTATAAGTGTTATTTTATTGGTACTGATACTAACCAGAAAAAAAGGGCAGGTGCACATCACATGAGTTGATGTATGAAAGTAGATCTAGTAACTTATCTAATGGTCAAAAAAGGCCCTTCCTATGAAAATTATAATATATTTGTAATACATATTTGAATTTCAGTGCTTGTAACCATGAACCTCATAATATTTAATACTACGCGATGTATAAAAAATAGGTTTTACCTTAAATAAGTCCTTTTTGCAGATGTGGTAGGCCACGGCTTTAATTATAAAGATATCAATGCACGTAAAAATCCGACTATTGTCAACATATTTGTAATCTATTTCATTTTTATATTTTGATTTCTGGTACAATTATACATGTAAAAAATAAAGAGCTCGTTTTGTTATCAACTAAATCAAACCAACTCTAAATTATCCTGATAATCATATATTAAAATACTGCCATTAGCAATAGTTAATTGTTTGTCTATTTTGAACGAATTAGTTGCCATAGTGTGTGGTAAGTATTTTATCATATAACATTATTGACTATATATATACACTGTTACAAAAACACCCCACCAAATAGAATAAGTGAAATAATATACACTGTTACAGAAACGATGAGAAAATAAGAACACATTCGTCCATTAAATATTAAGTTGATTGCTATGCACTTTGAAAGTGCTCTATAAAAATAAATATATTTGCTTATAGCTCAGACACTAATGATTTTATTAAAATATATTTTCGAATAAATATTTTAATTTTAATAGTACTACAAGTATACAATGATAAAAATTATTTCATATCTCAAAGAGTCGCGGGGGTATGACTAAAATAGGAAATTTCACTTCTCTAAAATACCTTCAGGGTCATTTTCATGAGAAAATGAGAACTACCATTTTGTATGTAGTGTTAAACAATGCCTGAATCCAAAATGTAATCAAAATCGTTAAAGCGGATGTTGAGAAAATAAATGTTATCTCTTTATGGCCTCCAATAAACTACCCTTAATTTTAGGGCTGTAAATATAATTAAAAAACTCCTCGCGGAAACCCTGCGGACCCTATGTAAATGATACCAAGTTTTAGTCTATTCGGTAAAGTGGTTTCGCCTCTATGTCGAGATACAAACAGAAAAATAGGCAGACGTTATCAGAAAAACATTTTTTCCAATTTCAGAGGGTCGTGAAACGTCAGAATTTATCAAAATTTTGAGTTCAATTTTTTTTGTCAATCACAATACTTTCTGTCTTAGAGATATCGAGAGAAATTAAAAGGTGGATATATGAATTTTAACATGTAGGCCTAAATAGCAAAAGTTGCAACCAAAATGATCTAAGAGTTTAAAGAAATGCTGTTATTTTTGAAAATATACGTTTTTACTTTTATTTTTATTCGAATAAAATTAATCATAAACAGTTTTATGTTTATTTAATTTTTTTTTTAACTTAATCGCATGCTCACTTTGTAGTGGCAGTATTTTATTTCAAGATTGACTAAATTTAAAAATCTCTAGATGTATATATACCCCAATTATAACATCAATTTAGTTCCATACGTTATTAGAATTATTTTAAAAATATATTTACAAGAAGAATCAAAACAATATTGAGATGTTATAAACATAAATAATATTAATCGTAAATACTTTGAGTTTCATCTAAATTTAATTTGGTGTAAACTAATCTTATATATATATATATTTTTTTTTTTTTTAATTTCAACCTAGAGAAAGAGGCCTACAAAACTATTTTTAAATTTAACATAAGAATAAAGTATGCATATAATTTTGAACACAAATAGCCCAATTAGCCTTTAGACTAATTAATTTGTAATATGCCAAAAATCTTGATTCTAATATTAATAGTCTATATATGTCATTCAATTCTTATAGTTTGAAATTAAAATACACTTATTAACTATTTAATTATTATTAATTGTAATTTAAGTACTTTTATTCTATTATTTACGAATCATATATTCTTATGCATATGTATAATATTTAAATGTTATTCCACTGTCTCTGTTTCTTACTGTCCTGTCCAGAAATTGTTTTACCGAAGTTTATAAAATAAACCCTCCTGGTTTTAGCCCTGTTTTGTATTCTTGGTCTCTTGCATTCCATGCTTTGTATTTTGGGCGCATCTCTCCTCCACAATACCTTCCAACGGTATCTGGAACTCTCGAGGAAATGAGCCTATTCCGTAGCAAATAGCTGCAACAATGTAGCGACACCATAGGCCACTGAATGAAACGAGACTAACCAACCCACACAAAACCACCTTCCCTCGGACTCTCAGAAAATGGTTCTCAAACTTCTAGAGTGGTTTCTTTGGTTCATGGCCTGTAATCAGGGCTACCAATAATTTCTTGCTACCAAATTCCCTGTGTCTTCCCGGTTTTCAAGAAGGATTTCCCATTTTTACAGGAAGCTTGGATTGAAGAAAAGATGGATACAATCTCATTTTACATCAATCTGACAAGTGTAAAGTCATGTAACTTATGTTTAAAAAACAGGATGATTTAAAATTGATGGGGAAATAAATCTTCTATAACTTCACAACCCTGGTTTAAGGAGTAATAAAATAAGTTTGAGTCAGTGTGCTTAGTTCTTAAGTTCACTTGTTCGTTCCCCCAAAGACCTACTATTTTAAACTTTAGTTAAATGTCCCAAATTAACAAATATTCTAGTGGTTGAATTTAAAGGAGGTGTATCCATATTTGCATAGAGAGAGAGATTGGGAAAAAATTACACCCGACCGGGGTCGAAGTACGATCTCGCTGTCATCAGCATTCTAGTCTATTGAATGAGTAGCGCCCTAGACCATGCAGCTACCTAAGTGTGTCCCAGTCAATATTAATAACATTTTTAATTATACTATTAGTTTTTAAAATATTGCTATTATTATTTATGAAAGGTGTCAAGTTTACAAATCACAAGCCCTTTACGTATAAATATATTAAAACTGCTTAAGTTAATGTTAAAACTATCAAAAATGGTTCCTTCCAATATAAATCAAACTCTAAATATGTTTATTAACCCGAAACTTTTTGCAACGTTCACCTAATAGTCAAATTATTTTCACATGAAAACTGAACATGATAAAAATCAGTCTATGAATCTTTTTTTAAGTCTCTAAAACGTTTAGAATAATAATAAAAAAATATCTTGACAGATATCGATTGAAAATGTTATGCATGACGGAATCCCTGGAAAAGCAGACATGGGGAAGAGGAAGGAATCATACATAACTCTACGGATGAGAGGACAGTGGTAAAAAAAGAGAGAAAAGAACCAGAGATTTTTTACCATTTATAAAGCTTTCTTTGCACAATATTCCACAACTTTTTTTTAACAAAATACATACCCAATAAACACATTTTAACAAGGTTTTAATAAAATCTTTACCCAATACGCGTATTTACACACCCTTTTAGAAAAATATGTATCCAATGTATTTTATAACTTTTTAGCAGAATATTCACCCAATAAACGTATTCTAACAACTTTAAAAAAATACTTACTATATAAAACACATTTAAATACTTTATTATAAAATATCTACCCGAAAAATTGTAACGTTAGACACCTGGTCCCTGACTTACTTATCTTATTCTACTCTCTATGCGAATGGGTGCTATTTTACAGATACTAAGAACTTCTCCAAATGATTCAGAGTGTAGTTAGTTTATTTTCACATGAATTTAAATTTACAGTTGAACCAGTTTTGTCAAACGTGTAAAAATTGTACATACTATACATTAAATAGACAGTATGCCCATATATTCATACATTTTGATCTGATCGTGCAAAACACGTCTACTCCATTAGACATCCAAGCGTGGTCTTTTTTACAAGACTAGCGTCTTTCTGAGCTGAGTACTGTGAACCCCATAGTTTCTTACTCTCGAACTCAGATCACTACTTGATTTATTTCCATCGACCAATGGGGTTATTTTCTACGAGCGCGAAAAATAAAAATGGACACGGCTTTACTCTGCACCTGTTATTAATTACTGCGTAATACACCCCGGAAATAAACCATGCTTCTAAACACGTGCAGCTAAACAAAAGTGAAAAAAAGAAACGTGGCTGTAGTTTAGAAAAGATGAGTTTAATTTAAATTAACTGAAAAGAAGAAATATGAAAATATTTACTCTAAAATATGATTTTAAATATTAATAAAGACAGGAAAATCAATATCATTACAAAATGTGTTTGAACAATTGTTTAACCAATTAATATCTACTCAATACACATAATTTAACAACTTTCTAGTAATATATATATGTATGTATATATATATATAACTATATACTATTTTAATTAATTATTAACCAAGTATATAGTTATTATTATTATTATTATTATTATTATTATTATTAGAATCGCGTCTTACTACCCGTTAGGGTTACACGCCCTTACGCTAACGTGTAATGGTAGGATGATTGCGAGATGAAATGAAGGACCTACAGTTCAACGTGGAATCTGAACCACGGTGGTAGCCTGGAATTCCCCACATTCATAAGTTGTGATTAACACACGTCTTGTCAGAGGTGAAGGAAGGGTTTGGCAATCAGATCAATCCGTGCTGGGACCAAGAATTGAACCCCGAACCCCCAGCACAGAAGTCACACACCTTACCCCTAGACCGCCAGGTCACCAAATGTGAATACATTTCCTTTAAATTCTAATTACCTCATGCCTACTTAATTAGTTGATATGAGGTTAGCCTGGGCGAGTATTAATCCGGAGGAGTGTGGGACCAGCCTCTTGATAACATCTCAAGGCCATTAACACCTCGTTTCACACGTGTAGCTATAACTACGAATCATTAGAACTTCACCTAGTTTTGTACCAAGTTTAGATTAAGAAACTTTACGTTACGCCACCAGAATTCTAGCTAACATCAACCATCCTTCAGAGGGAGGCATGACATTACCTTTCAGCGATATTGCCCACAATACGAGGCCCATTTGACCGTGAAATATGTTTTTGAGGCTAGTAATAGATTCTAGAGGCACTACTTCAGCCAGTCTCCTGAAGAGTAGTCAAAATTAAAATTCAACCTCTGGTCTCAGAACAAATTCATTAAAACACAAATATTGCGAATACGATGATATTTTGAAGAAATTGTGAATTCACACCAGGATTTGTGAATCCACCGGTTTTTATCTAGGTGAAGTCATGGGCTTAATATACGAATTAAAACGTTTTCAGCATTCGATTATCACTTTATGGGCTTTATGGCCACCACGAGATTATTTTTAAATTGAATTCGTGTACAACTAAGTTATTTATACATCTAAATAATATTTAAAATACATTCGGTGTGTGTATGGCCTTCTAGGGCTCTATCTTTCACTTGTCAACTTTACATCCAGCGAGTTGAGATTTGGTATGAACGTTACGGAGATTGACAACTTTATAAGAAAAATCTTAAATTTGAAAAATCCAAGGAGGCGGATCTAAGATGGTATGAAAAAATTGAGTCCTAAAGAGTTGACATTTTGTATGGACGTTTTGGAGCATGCCATTGTTATGAGAGAAAAGACAATAATGTGGCAGATCCAATATGGTGGACGTAACGTACAAATTGAGTCCTATTTGAGTGAAATAGGGGACTCAAAATTTCTTATGCTAATATAGATACGGACGCAATTATGCTACAGTAGACCCATGGCTTATTTGGTGCTGACTGACAGCTCACAGCTGACTTCTTACAGTCAACATTTAGGTATATACCCAAATTTTGACTGTCAGAAGTGACAGCTGCTAAACACATGTTTTTGCAGATTATATGGTTCGGCGAAGGGATAGCTTTTAAGCTCACGGCACGCTTAACAAGCGTTATTTATTTTTGCGTCACAATGTTTTATTTTGGGTACGCACCAAGGCAGTAGTAAATTGATTATGCAGCCATCCCAGCGGTTGTAAAATAAATCAGAACTAGGAAAGAAGAGACTAATTTTTTTCTTTGTGTAACTTCAAAATGTTCCAAGAATTAAAGTTGAAGATATCTTCTGTGCCTGCTTCTTTGACATTTGGAGACATTTATTTCAATCCATTAGTAATTTTGGTAAACCATAATTCGCACTCAGTGGGCCATTCAATTTCAATATCAGCATACTCTACACAACTATATATTTCATATTCTCAGGGGGTCATGCAATTTTTAGACCAGCATAACCTACCCAAACTAAAGTTTTATACCCCTAGTAGGTACGGAACAAAGAGATGTGTCATGTCATTTCGATACCAGTATATCCTACCTCAGCTAAAGTTTCCATACTATCAGTGGGGGAAGAACAGGAATTTGGGTCGTGCCATTTTAAAACCTGTATACCCTACACAAACTAAAGTTTTCATATTCTCAGTGAGTAGAGAATAGGTTTTCAAATCTCATCCTTGATCCTGGGGTTTATTCTCTCCCTTTATACCTAAAAGTAAACTAGTTTTGAAAGGAGAACCGAAAACCAAGTTTTTTATGGTGTGAATTATGTGTAGAAATTTAGAGCGCATCATTTTACCTCCTGTGGCGAGCTTGCTCAAGAATGTCTACAATAAAACTATACAGACTGTAGTACTTCAGTGAAACGTTTATAACATGTATTATTTAAATTAAATGGTTAAATATTATTAATTTGTTTTTATGAATATGATGGAATAATTACTATTTTATATTAATATTATACGTGGGTGTTTATTTTAGAGTTTATGTATTTCAATGGATTAACCGCATTTAACTTTTGAAACTCAAAGTAACTTTGTTTCTACTCCGTGTCTTATTACTCGTAGAGGTTTTACTAATTTAATTACACCTATAGGGTAGGAATAAGGAAGTTATAATTTAAGTGAAATGTACCCACCTTTGCGTGGATGTAAATAGGAAAACCGTTAAGGAAAATACATCTTAGTACACTCAATCCAATATGATAGCCAGGCAAGACGATACTTACGCCCAGCGATGCATATGTTAGAAATTTTAATGCAGTAAATATACTTATCACCCTATTACGAATGAGATCATAGTAGTATTTTTTTTTTTTACTCTTTTAATACATGTTTAGAATCTTTCCATCAATCCACACTTAATTCCAGAGAAAATTGGCTCACTTTTTTTACTATTTTTAGACAAAAGAGAAGAGACCCTTTAATTATATCACATTTTATAAAGCGATAAAGAGAGAGACAGAAAATAAAAAAGTTTGTTTTTAGCTCCCGCATTTTTCGTGGCAGCATCATTGATCCCAGCTTCCCCATGACGCGTTTCCCCTCCATCCCCTCCCTTTCTGGTTCACGGTGACTCATCTTCCTCCCCTATAGCCCTCCGTCCCACTCCTCGCACTGGACGGGATTCCCTGTTCCCCCTCTCTCGCCGCTGCACACGTCATCGCTAACACTGTCTGACACTTTGTGCAAGAGTTACCTAAATGCCCTTAACGAGACCCATTTCAAATTACGTCTTCATGTAATATCTTACAACAAGGATATAATTTATTTTTAGAGATTACATTGGTAAATATGATTGTGATGCTATTTTATAGATTATCTATTTACTTTTTGGGTTAAATAGATAATTTTCGACTAAACCTATGCTTATTGAAACAAATACTATCTTTACTTATGATGAAACCCACCTCAGTGGCGTAGTTAGCTAACGCGCTAGTTTCGTGTTCAGCCAGACTGCCGAGGACGGGGATAACTAGGTTCTAATCTCACTCTAGTGAACTGGGGATGGCTTTTCCTAGATGTTTTTCCACGTTCTCACCACGAAAATGCAGGTTCACTTACTCTATATTCAACCTTCCCGATTCATAACCCATTAGCGTAATTAGTACTTGAGCGTTTAACCCGAAAGGTTAGTACGACGCGGTGTTAAGTATATAAGTAGAAGTAATTAGAGTGAAAGAAAAAAATACCTTTTAGTTAAAGTTTGATAATGTAGGGAATTGAATGAAATAATCTACTTTCATTTATAAATTGACAATTAAATAATTACAGGATTATTTAACAAACAGCAAACTAATTATGATTTCCCACCAATGTCGTGACGTGTCGTGACATGACGTTACGTGACGTGCTGCCAGGGTAATAAGAGATTGTTTAGACTCTAACCAAGAATGGTTCCCATCGCTCACTGAAATACTCATTGTACCAGGTATCAACGGAAATACAGCCCCATTCCCCATATGAGGTGTTTGGAGCGTTATCTTCGTATGATTGGTCAAATGGTGGAACAGTGGAAAGAAAAAAATATCACAGGAATAATTTTAACAACTATGCTTATCCTGGTAACACTCCACGCCACGACAAGCCACTTCAGAGCTTGTTATTATAAGCACCGCGTCTTACTACCCGTTCGAGTTATACGCACCTACGCTAATGTGTAATGGTAGTGGGATTGTGAGATGAAATGGAGGACTTACAGTTTAACGTGGAATCCGAACCACGGTGGAGGCCTGGTATCCCCCACATTCACAAGTTGTGATTAATACACGTCTTGTCAGAGGTGAAGGAAGGGTTTGGTAATCGGATAAATCTGTGACGGGACCGAGGATTGAACCCCGGACCCTTAGCAAAGAAGTCTGACTCCTTACCCCTAGACCACCAGGTCACCGGTTCAGAGCTTGTTGAAATTGTATCTGCGATGTAATCCATCTCCCTTGTTTTACATTTGACCAATCATACGAAGGTTCTGCTCTACATGACTCACACGGGGACCAAGACTTAAACCCAGTACACCTCCCTGATAAGCTCAAGCTATACGATCGAGAGAACGTTGTAGTTGATTTTATGAATTACTTTTACGTAAACCGGATTTTTTTCATCCTCTTTCCAGGAACATTTGTTTAATTATTATTATTTTAGCACCGCATCTTACTACCCGTTCGGGTTATACTCTTTAAGTACTAATTACGCTAATGTATTAGGAATTGGGAAGGTTGAATTAGAGGAAGTGAACCCGCATTTGCGTGGAGGGATAGTGGAACACCATTTAGGAACCCACCCTCCCCCAGTTCACCCGACCGAGATTCGAACCTCGATCTCCCCATCCTCAGAAGTCGAGCTCAACACGACTAGCGCGTTAGCCAACCTCGCCACCGAGGCGGGCCAGGAACATTTTGGGTGCAATGCATATCTTTCAAATTCGAGTTATCTTCGTCCTTGGAGTTAAGTCGCTTGGACACAGCAATGATTATCATCGATGTTCGATCGGTATAAGATGTTGTTTTAGCATTGAACTTAAGTCCCCACTGATGGGAAGGCAAAGGTTCGAATCCCACCTGGGAGCATTTAGGATTATTTTAGACACATGTAATTTTTATCTAAGGATTTCACATCCTCTCATCGCGTATTTATGCCTAGTCCTTACATTTTTTTTTGTTCCTACCCTTTAAGTTAAGTAATTCATTAGCTCTTGTGACCCATACCGGTGGGCATGCGGAATAAGGAGTCAGTCTTGTGTAGTCTAGTTCACCGCTAACGTAAGTTGTCCGGCCACGTCGAATCAGATACATTTCCTCTAAATTCAAACATTTTCTTCCCTACATTCTAGATTAGTGTAAAGTATACGGATGGTAAATCGTGGTGCACACAAAAATAAAAACACGTGTTAAAATATCATTATAAAAAAAAAATTATATGAATATATTATTTTGAATACTATTCATATATATATTTAAAAGAACTCAACCAGAGTTTAGACCACTGATACATTGTGCTTCCGACGTTGTATAACCCTCAACGATAGACTTGGGGTTGATTCTCGGCGGATTAGAAGATTAAGGGCCGCGTATAGAGTCAAGTTTCGTGAGTAACATCTCCCAGAAGACCAAATGGTATGTTGTTTGAGCTGGATGAGAGATAGGTTACCCAGCCTTCGGTTCCGGATCTTAGTTACGGTCTTTAGCCTTCCCCGTGGTACAAAAAACAGATGAGTTTTGAGTGTTCCGGAACTTACTGTAATTACTGCTGCTCCGTGCACTAATAAAACACTAATAAAACTCGCATTAATGGCCGCACGATCAGAGGCGCTACTCTCACAAAAGATCTTTAGGTTCGAGTCTCTGTCGGGTGTATTGAGTGTGGGTTTCCCAAATTTTTTCCACTCCCCCTCCACGCAAATGCAGATATACTCGTTCTATATATAACCTTAAAAATCTTTAAAACCATTAGTGTAATTGGTACATGAGTTAACAACCCGGACGGGTAGTAAGACGCGGTGCTAAAAACACACTAGTAAATAACTTTAATATATCTATCTAAATTTCAATAAATATATATATTTTAGCACATGCATAAACTAAATACGCTAAAAGAGTAGAAATGAAGAAGGTAAACTTGGTTAGAAAATATACCCACATTTTTATGAAGGGAGAATGAAAAAAACACCTCAATACACTCGACTGAGATTCGAACCCCGATCTCTCCATCACCAGCAATCCAGTACAGCACGAGAGTGATCCGTTAGGACATGCGATGCGGCCACCGATGCGGGTAAAAATATTCTTCTTATTATTAATATTACCCCCCAAAGAATACAGGTCAAAGCATGGAGAGCGAGAAATGAAGCTCTCTCTCTCTATTTTTGAAAGTTTGTGCACTTGTCCCCTGCAGGTCTCGCCTAGCCCGCCAGACAGCTCTGTATGTCAGAGTCCTATACGTCGCGGTCTACAGGGAAGTAAGCGTCTACAAACGTTATTTAGCTCGCCAACGCGTTAGACTGCCAATATTTTGCTCTACTTGAGCAATCTTATAAAAGTTTATCCGAGTTTGTAGTTGTATATTTGCTTAACTACTTATGTCCCTGTCTTAAGAGTAGGTGGACACATTTTAATACGTGCTCAACCAAGGGTAAGGGCGTCGAGTTGGTCAAACACCTAGAAGTGGATATTTTTCAAATCCTAATTGGGAAAAAAATATCCCTTTGTTTGAAAAAAAGAAAAAGGTTCAAGTGATTAAATGTATGCTTGATATTGAGTTTTGATCCCTGTACAAACAGGCTGCTAAAACAATTATGATGATGATTTAATAATGAATCAATAATAAAACGAAATAATGAACAAACGATCTAAAATAAATTATATGAATATGGTGTGGTGAATGAAATACATTACTTACAGGGGGATTTTCGTCTAATATATTGGATACTAG
>CABFOV010000231.1:167206-207202 GCA_902141375.1 Timema poppense
TCATCATAGACTCTACCATAAAATATGAGTGACTATCGACATTTTTATGAGGAATAAATTAAATTTTCAAAATAAAATATAGCCTATGTTACTCGCTGAAAATGTAGCTTTATATTGGTAAAAGAATTTTTTAAATCGGTCCAGTAGTTTTTGAGTTTGTCCATTACAAACAAAAATACAAAAAAAATATCAAATCTTTCCTTTTTATAATATTAATAGTGTAGATATATTTATTTTTTTGAAAAAATAATTAACTGTATTGGGATTGGAACATATTTTCGAATAACTTATAAAACCATTATTTTCAAATGGTCAGAATGATCAGTCTAACAAATTGGCAACGATGTAAATGAATTGCAAAAAAAAAAATTAAAAAATTTTATATTAATTTTTTTTGTGGATTGTGAAAAAAAATCTTAATTTTTAATTAAATAAATCATATTTTACGTCGTATATCTTTTTTATATTGTTTGTTAAGTTGTGAGATTAGTATTGCCAAAGATGTGATATGTGGATGAAATTCACCTTTAAAAAAATCCTATATTCTATGGTTTAGATTATAGATTGAAAGTCTGATCCAATGAGCTAAGCCAACTTTTCTTATTATTTTATACACTATTAATTATGTTCTATATTTAAAAATCAATTACGTTGCGTAACTCAGACCGTAATTAAGCTAGGCAGTTTGCCTTTAAAAAAAAATCCAAACCAATATTGTCCTAAAAGTGCCAGGTGTACACGTTTTTAATAGGTAATCATTAAAATTAAATTTTAGTGAAAATGATAGGGTAACTATCACGAGGTAACTAATTTGAAAGTCAATTCGTAAACGTCGACAAACCATCACATGGTGATTGTGTTCATGCTTACTTTGATAATATTCGGTGAAACCAAAATGCATTTTTATTTACTGATAAAATGTGTGTTCTTTAACGTGAATGTATTTACTTACATATTATACTTAATATACATTCTCAATTGCCAACAGTTACTTAGTTCTAAATACAATGATATATTTTACTTGTCCATTAACTATTCATTCAACTATTCTCATACATATAAAAAATAAGTATTCAACACTAATTAATTCCATCAAAATATTGATGGCTGTTAATATCATAGTTGACGTTTTTAGTTAATGTATCAACTATAATTAAAATCAAATATATTAGAATGTTGATAAATCTTTTTTCTTAGTAAATATGGTATGTAATACATTTATAGTTAAGTTTCTATAAGGTATATTTAAAATTATGGTCAATTTTTATGTGTATTTGTGCACAGAATATGTGTTTGAAAAATACTTTCTGCAGATAATCTGTTTTAAATTATAATATGTTGGAACAGCACAGCTTGATAATGGTTTTATATCCATGAATACTAGAATTTAATCTAATTTTTAAGGACCTTATGTAACTCAAAAATATACACTTTAGTAATATTCACAACTATATATAAATATATTTAGATGGCGTGTTAATATTATGGTAATATATAACTTTGTTTCTTTGGATAAAATATTTAACTAATATAAAGAATATAGTGAAATTGTGTTCCAAAAATAAAGAGTTTTATCGTAAATTTGCCATTATTTATTATTAAAAAATCTATATTTAATATAATGTACTTATTTGTTTATTTTATTATTAAATATATTTTGTATTTTATAAAATATATTGTAAAAATAATTGACGAAAAACAAATTGCTTTAAGCAAAATAACATAAACTCTAAGTTGAGTTATAAATAATAAAATAACTTTCCACCATCTCCCTTGCTTAAGGTGGGATGGAAGTGTACGCGAGAAAAGGCCTGAGTTTTTGCAGTTTTTATGGCAAAACTTTTTAGGGGGCAAAATAAATTAAATTTCGCTCAAGTACAAACATAAGGTTCAATTTTCTCCACGTGATAATTAATACCAACTGTTAGTGAACATCTGTCATGATTATAGTGGCATTATCTAACAAAACTTTTTAAATGAAGAGAAAAATTTGTCCTTAAATTCGAGGACACTCTTGACAAATATTCAAGAAATTTTGAGGTCACCATGTGAATAAAACTATCATTTTTATGTGTTTTTACTGAATCATTAATTTATTTATTTTGGCAAAAAAAAAACTGTTTTGTTCTAAAAATTGCAAAAAAAAACAACTTGTTTTTTCCTCGCGGGCCCCTCGATCCCACCTTAATGCCTTTAACTGTGCGGCTGTTGTTTATTACTCTCTCTCTTTTTTAACATGTTTTTGTTATAAGTAAAACAAAAGTTTTAAAATGTTTTTCTTGTTGTTGTCGTCTTCGTAAAGAGTTACAATTAATGACTATAGACACTCAACAATTCTCCAGAAGCGCCGCTCCACGTCTGCCATATCCTATGTCGCCCAAGGGAACTGTTATTAATGATCATCCTGAAGTTTGTTGAGGAAACCTAAAAACGATTTTTCTCGGTCAGCAACTTAATAGAATAAAAAAAATTAAAAAATAACAAAGACGAAGATTTTCTTTCCACGAATCGCGACAAATTTCAAGTGGCTCAAAATGAAAGCACGGATTTGTTAATAATGAAAATATGATATATTTATCGAATATAGGTTGAGGTATAGATAGGCTGAGGATTATCGTCATGACTAGATTTAGAGAAAGCTATTTTACAATAAATACAAGTATTTTATTATTTTGTTATTCAAAAAATAATATGTCAGTGTGTACAACTTTACAAATAACATTTTTGAAACACATTATTTAAACATTGTTAGAAGAAAATATCTCCTATTTATTTAACTGCATGCCCTTTAAGCGCGCATAGGACGTTTGACGCAATAATAGACTAACCTAGCTGAAATACACAGGTCGTTTGGACCAGGTTGGTCATAGGACGTCTGTAGCAATAGTAGACTAACCTAGCATTTTTAACATGTTTTTGTTATAAGTAAAACAAAAGTTTTAAAATGTTTTTCTTGTTGTTGTCGTCTTCGTAAAGAGTTACAATTAATGACTATAGACACTCAACAATTCTCCAGAAGCGCCGCTCCACGTCTGCCATATCCTATGTCGCCCAAGGGAACTGTTATTAATGATCATCCTGAAGTTTGTTGAGGAAACCTAAAAACGATTTTTCTCGGTCAGCAACTTAATAGAATAAAAAAAATTAAAAAATAACAAAGACGAAGATTTTCTTTCCACGAATCGCGACAAATTTCAAGTGGCTCAAAATGAAAGCACGGATTTGTTAATAATGAAAATATGATATATTTATCGAATATAGGTTGAGGTATAGATAGGCTGAGGATTATCGTCATGACTAGATTTAGAGAAAGCTATTTTACAATAAATACAAGTATTTTATTATTTTGTTATTCAAAAAATAATATGTCAGTGTGTACAACTTTACAAATAACATTTTTGAAACACATTATTTAAACATTGTTAGAAGAAAATATCTCCTATTTATTTAACTGCATGCCCTTTAAGCGCGCATAGGACGTTTGACGCAATAATAGACTAACCTAGCTGAAATACACAGGTCGTTTGGACCAGGTTGGTCATAGGACGTCTGTAGCAATAGTAGACTAACCTAGCTGAAATACACAGGTCGTTTGGACCAGGTTGGTCATAGGACCTCTGTAGCAATAGTAGACTAACCTAGCTGAAATATACGGGTCGTTTGGACAAGGTTGGTCATAGGACGTCTGTCGCATTTGTGAAAACACCTGTTAATCCTTCCTTGTGTGTTTGTTTTATTGTGACTTGAGTTTTATAGCCAGTGTCTTTTCAATCGCCTCATAGTTACGTTAGGTTGGATTAGGTTTGTGAAACTAAAAGGGAATCACCTGATGGTTAAGCTAGGTTAGGTTATGTTAGGCTAGGTCTGTAAAAATGAAAGGATATAGTCTAATGCAGTGCTAAGCAACCCTTGTTGGCTCCGATCGACCTTATTCAACATGCCGCGATCATGATTTTGATTTTGTACTTGTCCATATATCTTATATTTATTCCTTAGATAGCGTATAACCCGAACGGGTAGTAAGACGCGGTGCTAAATATTATTATTATATTCCTTAGAGTCAGCCTTTCCTCAAATACTTAAGTGTCACCACCTTTATAAGAAAAACTACCATTTAAATAAAATGTACACTTTTATATTAAAGTATTTAATTTTCATATAATTAGACCCTATCGGTTATAACAAATCAAGGTTACTTTGGTTACTCGAATATTAATTGGTAGTAAGCTTACTTGATATTGATATATCTGTGGGCTTAGAAAGGAGGAAATCTGTTTATTCTCATACATCCTATCTCGGTTGGTAATAAAATACCTTCCATTTACTTACCAGTACTGCACTAAACGTCCGGTATAGATTGTTCCAAACGGGTCGCTTTTTGGGGAGTGTATTCCAAACGTCATACGGCGCTAACCATTTTGTATCAATGGCAAGATTGAATTTAATTTGTTTTTCAAAAGTTAAAAGAAACTTTATAGCTTGTTCTTTGTATAAGTCTATTAAAATTTTGTGATTTTTACAATATTAGTGTTTGTTTGTTATCAAGTTTTAATGTGTATGTGAACTATTTGCGACGTGTGATATCTAAGATAACCAAATTGAATTTTTAAGTTAGATTTTATTTAAATGTAATCTAAGTTACCTGGAGATACGATCGTAAACCTCAATATGTAAACAGTCAAACACAACGCAGTCTTACAGTATTCGAAACCTGATCTTCCAAGATGAGCTCAGAATTATAATATTATAAGTAGATACTTTATTAAAAAATAAAAGTTTAATTCAAAGAGCCTTTCTTTTATATTTTGCAATTTGATTAAACGGAAACAGTCTGATTGGTGCAGAGAAGAGGTCGAAATAATTCTAATAAATGCAAATGTTATTCAAACATTACAAAATCAAACCTAACAAAAAAAAAGACACTGAATTTATTTTGGGGGATAAATCTAAAGGATGGAAAATAACCGATCAAAAAGTAGATCAATGATAAGAAATAAACCATTCTTAAAATGTAGTAGGTAACGTATATTATTTCAACTCAAAAAAGAGTTATGTACGGACAAACTAATTGGTTGAAACGTAGGACTGGATTAGTTACGCGTCGCGTCACTCTTGAGATCTATCTAGGATAACTTGTGATATAAACTGGAGAAGAAAAGTTTCCCTCGGTGTTTGATAGATGGCCAACCCCAAATATTTAGAATCCAACTCACGTCTATCTTCCGATCCAGCCTAGAGGTTGTATGTTGCGTTAGATTTGTGCAGAAACCATTCAACTCCATGTCATAAAGTTTGGATTGTGATCACGCCAAAGGTTTGAATGTTTTAATAACTAATATAGAGCCAAATAGTCCAATAAACATATGTATTTTATTATATTTAACATATTTATCATGTGTCTACTTTGTTCCTGGAGTTTTGTTCATACATTTCACAAACCCAATTGAAAATTGTAGAGATAGCCACTTTTTCTCAGATCCAATCCAATTTATAGATCCCTACTTCTGCCAGGAAGTCTCAAGTTTCTTCCAAACGCATTTATTATGATCTCTTCTACAAAAGAGAAATATTGCCTCACATCTTAAAGGGAAAAATAAGAGTCCATGATAATAAAAACTAAAAGAGTTTTGAATTTAAAGACAAATTAAGCCTAACGATTATATAATATCTTACACATGTTTGTATAGAGCACCAACAACCTAATATAATATCAATCCAATAAAAATAAATTACACATAAATATATAAGTAAAAATATAAAATAATGTATAGCAATGAAAAAAGTATTGGATTAATACTATACTAAATTATCTGTCTTTCATGCGTACATGAGTAAAATGTATGGTCATTAAGCTAGTTTTTAAAATTAGAAATATTTTAAATTGTTAATATCAAGCCCATATTTTACATTTATTAATATATGATAGTATTTAAAAAATGTATATCTAATCACGCCGTTCCCTTACGGGGTAGGCAAGAAACTAGGCATGTAGCTCAAAAAACAATTCCATCCTAACTATCTTTCTCCACACTTAACTATGTTTGTATACTCCCTTCGCTTCAACAACATCCATACACCGAGTCAAACATGCTCCTTTATTCTTAAAATTATTAATGTATCTCTTTTTCACACATTCATCTACAACATTTAGCCACGTCTTACATAGCCTACCCCTTCCTTTTGATCCACACAATTTACAGTAGCCCCGTGGCTTCTTTGATGCTGACTGACAGCTCACAACTGACTTCTGAAAGTCAACATTTAGGTATGTACCTAAATTTTGACTGTCAGAAGTGACAGCTGCTAAACACATGTATTTGGAGATCATATGGTTCGGCGTAGGGATACATAATTTGGTCTGGTAACTTTTCAAAGACGTCAGCTGTCAGCACCAAATAAGTCATGGGGCTACTGTACCGTCACATATTTGCTTCGTCCCTCGATCCATACTCATCCTCTCAACAAGCCCAAACAAAAGTAAGACGCATCTATCATATTTACCAATTGTATTCTCTTTTAAACCGCACTCCTTCAGCGCCCATTCATTATTGACTCTGTCCATGTGAGTTTTTCTATATATTTCTTAGTATTTTGCTGGGATAAGGTCATTCATTAGCAGATAGAGTATTAAGGATGGTGAGCAGCATATGCATATAGCGCTTATCTAGCGGTCTGTTATTGGGATAAGTTTGAGTAACAATGGCTTAGTAAAGTGTTTCCCAAACATTTCCCAATGGCGTTCTACTGAAAAGAAAAACAACAAAAAAACACTTTTTTTTAAGAAAAATAGTATGTATGAATTAATATATATATAAACATTTTTATGATGGCTAAAATCACAAAGAGATCATAACAACTAACCTTCTTTAAAGATTGTTATAATATATACAATTTTAAGTATATACTGAATTACATTGTTTGGCTCGTAAAAACGCTTAGACCAACATTAGAAAAAAAAATAACATTCTACTTTACGTTATATTGCCAAGAAGTATATAAAGTTCCCGTATTTATATACGTTTTATTGTCGTGTGGTTGAATTCAATCGACATGAAATTTACCTACCCTCCATCACTGCCCTCACAGACGGAATTTCAATACATGCGCTCTGCAGCAGCTTTGCATGTTAGGACCCCATCCCCCCTTATCTCCCTCTCTATCTCTCTCCATACCCCACTAATATGGAATGGGACCCTTAATATGAGCCGGTGGAATTCAATCAGTCACCGTGAACACAACAGTAATTGGTAATCACGGGGAAAGGCTTCGTGCCTCTGTGAACTGCAGATAACTTTCATGCTAGGCTCTCGACACTAGTCCTCTGTTCACGTTACGTGCGAGGAACTACTCGCATTACGTTAGTCGGTACAGTCTCCTACTCGTGTCATGTTAATCAGTACAGTCTCCTACTCGTGTCATGTTGGTTGGTACAGTCTCTTACTCGTGTCATGTTGGTCGGTACAGTCTCCTACTCGTGTCATGTTGGTCGGTACAGTCTCATACTCGTGTTATGTTGGTCGGTACAGTCTCCTACTCGCATTACGTTGGTCGGTACAGTCACCTACTAGTGTCATGTTAATCAGTACAGTCTCCTACTCGTGTCATGTTGGTTGGTACAGTCTCTTACTCGTGTCATGTTGGTCGGTACAGTCTCTTACTCGTGTCATGTTGGTCGGTACAGTCTCATACTCGTGTTATGTTGGTCGGTACAGTCTCCTACTCGCATTACGTTGGTCGGTACAGTCACCTACTAGTGTCATGCTAATCAGTACAGTCTCCTACTCGTATCATGTTGGTTGGTACAGTCTCTTACTCGTGTCATGTTGGTCGGTACAGTCTCTTACTCGTGTCATGTTGATCGGTACAGTCTCCTACTCGTGTTATGTTGGTCGGTACAGTCTCCTACTCATGTTATGTTGGTTGGTACAGTCGCTTACTCGTGTCATGTTGGTTGGTACAGTCTCCTACTCGTGTTATGTTGGTTGATACAGTCTCTTACTCGTGTCATGTTGGTTGGTACAGTCTCTTACTCGTGTCATGTTGGTCGGTACAGTCTCCTACTCGTGTTATGTTGGTCGGTACAGTCTCCTACTCGTGTCATGTTGGTTGGTACAGTCTCCTACTCGTGTCATGTTGGTTGGTACAGTCTCTTACTCATGTCATGTTGGTCGGTACAGTCTCCTACTCGCATTACGTTAGTCGTTTACAGTCTCCTACTCGTGTTATGTTGGTTGGTACAGTCTCCTACTCGTGTCATGTTGGTCGGTACAGTCTCTTACTCGTGTCATGTTGGTCGGTACAGTCTCCTACTCGTGTCATGTTGGTCGGTACAGTCTCCTACTCGTGTCATGTTGGTTGGTACAGTCTCCTACTCGTGTTATACTCGTGTCATGTTGGTCGGTACAGTCTACTACTCGTGTTATGTTGGTTGGTACAGTCTCTTACTCGTGTCATGTTGGTTGTTACAGTCTCCTACTCGTGTTTTATTGGTCGGTACAGTCTACTACTCGTGTTCCGTTTATTGGTTCAGCCTCCCACTCGTATTACGTTACTTGGTACTGACAATTATTCGAAATCCGTTGGTTTATACAATTATAATATTAAATTTACCTTTTTTGGTATTTTGAAAAGAAATTATTGAAATTTGGTATATTGGAAAATTCAACGTAAATAATACAATTTGAAGTTATTATGACAATGAAACGGCTAATTTAATTACATGGATGCTACTAGTACATTCATGCATATACTGAAGTAGAAGTTCCAACGCGGGACACATATTTACCAATACATTCGTAGTGCAGAACCGCAACTCACCTGAAAATAAACAACATTCAGCTATTAGTTTATACTGCATGAGTAATATAAAGTACATGAACAGAATTTGCTAATGTAGGATTTTGGTAGGAAGAAAAAATAGAAAATGCAAAACATTTTTAGTTTGCAACCAACATTGATGACATTTCACTACATCTATGATTAGTGTTATTTTCTAAGTATTGATAATATATATCAAAAGTGACTGCCACACAACATGGCATGATGTATTAATACGTGTAAGTAGATTTAGTATATATATATATATACACACACATACACACAGAAGAGATAAGTTTTGAGCTGATGCCCATTTAAATTCCATATTTTGACCAAACTTACTAAAAACTTCATCATCGTTTCAAACATTTTAATTAGTAATACAATTTGTTACTGCAGATTTTTGTTTTTATCAGAGGTTGACTCAGTTCTAGCAAGAAGGGTAGGCTAAAACCACCAAGCTTGTTATATATTCGAATTGATTTTGATATTTTTTAAATGATTTACAAATTTAAAGATAATCCAGCGTAACTAAATACAGAATAGTGTTAACACAATGTCTAGTTTTTGATGTAATAGTATTTCAGGCCTATAATAAATGACCTGTATAGCTCATTAAATAATATTCTATTATAATGCGTACATAGGCTATATAAATTAGTATATTTTAAATAGACTGGACATATGTGGCGTTGGAATAATATTACACAGGATATATGATCATTAATGTTGTCAAAAGAGTGCGTAATTTTTGTTCAGAGTTTAGTACACGTAGGTTCAAAAGGAAATTGTAAGAATACACACACACACACACACACACACATATATATATATATATATAGAAAAGGCGGGAAGGGTAAATATATGTTAAAGGATACATCTTGATTCATAAAACGTCGTTGAAAACTTTGTAATAAGTTATATTTAAAATATATGTATTACATTTCAATTATATGTTAGTTTTATCGAAATGTCAATAATATTGGCGTGGTATTACTACTCCTGGATAGATCATCGCTAAGAGTATTTGCATACTAAGCCAAGGGTTCCAAGTTCGATTTCTGTGTCCAGGTGTCCTTTTTCAATTTAAAAAAATAGCTACAAGCAGCTTTTCCTAGTACACATTATAAAATAGGATGCGAAGGCTAAACGTTTAAAGGATGTGGAACAAATTTTTGGGGAAAACTGCCCTTAGTCCTCCCATCCGGGTTTCTAAACATATTTTCTACCCACCACGACTTTCCGGTTCAGAGTCCAGCACGTTTACGCTGACCTAACTCGTCCGTTTTGAATCGCTTGCAACCCAAAACCGCCAACAAGGTTCACACTCTGTAATCCTGCAGTGTTTGATCTACAGCCCAGAACATCAATATCCAATAAAGATGAGTTTCAGTCGATTACTTTGAACCGGCTTTTAGTCCCCCCCCCTTTTCCCCCTTATTTATGATTAAATCTGTCCTTGCGGTGTAATCACACACTTCCCCTTTCACCGAACAGTAAGCGGAGAGCTGTGCACACAAGGCATCGTCCCAACTACATCATCATCTGATCCGTTAGGTGATCCCAACGGTGCGTGTTTATCTTCCGTTGATAATGTTTATACTTTTAATCAGGATTTTTTTATAGCCACTTAACACACCTTAGGATACAAACCTCCAAAATCTACTAGAGCCCCTTAAGGAGTACACGACATCCTTTTTTTTTTAAAACCTACTTCAAAACCTTTACCTCACCCGAGTCTCGCTCGAGTTTACAGTCAATCAAGATAAATCAATCTGACAGTTATTATATTGATCGACGCCTTTCGAGAAGGACAGATTGGTGGCTCGCCTTGTATACTAAAAGTTAGGCGGAGTTTCGTACTTGGATGGATGACCGGACGTGGTTCGCACGATGATCGAGACATAGTTTTAGAAAACTAAACATCCAGGTGAGAATGATTCAGTTTGCCTTGTTACAAATACCTTTCAAGGTGCTATTATATGGAACCAACAATTTTATTTATCTTATAGCTTTTAACCAAAATACACACTATAAAACTGTTAATTATTTATTATTAAAAAGTTTACACTTTTCACAATTTTAAAATAAAATTGAACGATTACACTAAGATAAACAAATAAAACTTTCCTGCTAAATTTTTATTATTTATTCATATATTTTTAGAAAATAAGGGTTGATTATTGTTCCCTAAAATTAATGATAAGTTTTATGGTTAGTTGATAAGGTTAAACACACTTCAGTGGCCGAACGGTCTAAGACGTCATTCTCGTGTTAGACTGGCGCATTAATGACGGAGAGATCATGGTTCAAATCCCGATTGGATCTTTTCAAGGGTTTTTTCCTAGTTAGTTTCCTACTCTCCCTCCACGCAAATTCTAGTAGATAACCTCTAAAATACTTCCTTCCTTATCCTCAATCCTCTAAAGCAATTGCCATATAATGCGTATTGCCTGAACAAACAATAAAAACTTTCAGTAACTAGTATGTGCATTTTGTTTAAAGTTAGCAAGCTTCCTTTGAAGGGTTAACACCGTGGTGGAACTTTAAATATAGAATCAAAATGTAATGGTCAAGGTTAAGCTAAACAGACTTTACATACATATTAAGATCATTATATTGAGATATTTATATAATTCATATAAAACTAGCAAGCTTTACCCAAGCCAGTGTGCATGCCCATAAAGGCATCGATCTCATCCTGTCTGATATGCCTGTAACTAGGAAATGAGGGTTTGAATCCCGGCCATATGTACTGAGGTTTTATTTCCTAAGTGGTTTACCACTCTTTTCAAGTAAATACTGGCGTTTTTAATTCTAAAATTATATTTTTCAAATCCCTACTCAATTAGTGTAAATATGTGGGTATCCCTCACACCACGCACCCACAAACACATACAAAGACCAAACTAACAAGATCAGACTGTATTTTTTTTCTATTGATACTAAAAGCTACAGTTTTAAAAAAAATCAACCACTAGCATGCTAATAAAGTAAATCCACGGATGCTTTTAAATCTCAGACAAGTGTAGTGGCCATTGTTCTTGAAACTGACCACCTTGAATATATTCCTTTCTTCTCAGTCTATCAGCGCTACCTAGCAAAGCTCGTAGAAATCATAGCCTGTTGGTTCCCTCCAGTCCTAGTTCCATGACTTAACCGTATCGTTCATCCAGCGGTAGCAGTAGTTTACCGAGAGTATGTATGGAGCCATCCATGCCAGGAACTCGACGCTCCTGTCTTTGATAATTCAACCCTATGAAAACAATGCACGTCCCGATACGATCGATTTATAGCCGTTTGTAACAAAGCGCAGAGGAAGAGTTTAAAAACGGTGAAAATATCTTCAAACGTCATCAAATAAAAAGAGATAACTTTGTGTGAGTGTGTACCGTTAAAACGAGATCACAGAAAATACAAACTGCATTTAAATCTATCGTTACGGTACACAGCCGTATTTATTGATTACTGGTTGTGGTAGATAACTAGTAGTCTAACTAGATTGTAATTGTAGTAAAGACCCGTTTACACGATGCAAGTTGAGTTGGGCGAGCTCACTCGTATCGTGTCAACGGACTTAAATAGTATATGTTATTATTATTATTATTATTACTATTATTAGCACCGCGTCTTACTACCCGTTCGGGTTAAACGCACTTACGCTAATTTGTAATGGTAGGGTGATTGTGAGATGAAGTGGAGGACCTACAGTTTAACGTGGGATCCGAACCACGGTGTAGGCCTGGCATTCCCCACATTCATAAGCTGTGATTAATACAAGTATTGTCAGAGGTGAAGGAAGGGTTTGGTAATCAGATAAATCTGTGCCGGGACTGAGTATTGAACCCCGTACCCCAGCACAGAAGTCCGACACCTTAATCCTAGATCGCCAGGTCACCAACATTAGATTTAATATAATTATCACCATACTTTTTGATGGCAAGAACTAACACTAGGCTGTTTTAAAACGAAAATTGTTGTCATATTAATACATAAATTACATTCAAGATAATATTTAAAGCAAGTAAGGTAGATAATCAATTTTTAACTAAAAATATTTTTTCTAATAAAAAGTATTGTTTAAATAATCACTATTCCCGAAAATATTATGATTGTATTGTATCTTTCAAACCTAAAATACGCCTTACTTTTTATGTTTTCGATAATATTATTTATAAAAACTTACCTTTTTTAACTATAAGCTATATTAATTTAAGTTTAATCAAGAGCCTTTGCAAATCTCTCGTTGAATTCCTTTAAACAAAGGATCAACCATTTCAATTATCTTTGGTGTTTGAAGAGTTAAACAAATCTTCAAAGAGATTGACGAAAGCGGTCGAGTAACCCCCACTCAAAGTGAAAACCAGAGATTTTCTTTTAATTACCAAGTCTTAGGGGTCATCCATGAGCCATGTAACGCTGTTAAGGGGGATAGAGGAATGAGAGAAAAAAGGAGTAACCCTAATGTCTAGATGGTGTTACATGGGGGGAGGGTGGGTACATCGCAATGTTAAGTAACATATCTTAAACTTTATAGTTTTGAAAAAATATTATTGTTCAGGTTTACTCGGTTTACAAACATTCATACAGATAGCTTCCGATTCTGGGTAGTATTAGATATGAGTTCCTCTTTTAATGTCACTAAAGCTTCTCTATATTATTATTATTATTATTATTATTAGCACCGCGTCTTACTACCCATTCGGGTTATACGCACTTACGCTAATGTGTAATGGTAGGGTGATTGTGAGATTAAATGAAGGACCTACAGTTTAACGTGGAATCCGAACCACGGTGGAGGCCTGGCATTCCTCACATTCACAAGATGTCTTGTCAGAGGTGAAGGAAGGGTTTGGTAATCAGATAAATCTGTGCCGGGAGCATCCCTATAAAAATAATTACATTCAGTCTTGATGTGTAAAGTTACGTAACACAGGTTTTAGGGAGGGAGGGGTCAGCCTAAATGTCTACTTGGTATCACCGGGAGCGTGTTGTTTGCACCCGTGTTGGTAGCGCCCTTTCAAAAAGCGCGGGCGTATGCACCCTCCTAAAATAAACCGTAAGTGTTCGCTCCCGTCGGCGAGATCAAAGCCTTAATACTAGCAACCGGAGGTCATTAAGAGGACGTATATAACGTTTATTTTTTGGTCGGTACCGTTTCAGAACGACTAGTACGAAGGAATGTCTGTGGGCTAGATTAGGTTAGGTTAGGTTAGTCATTTACTTTATATCTATTCTACTGAAGGAAAAATTAAACAAAAATCAAATGTTTTTTGAAAGGAAATAACATAGAAAAGTTTTATAAATACAAACATTTACCTTCCTTAGAACAATAAGAAATATTTGAATATACAGTGGGCGCAAACACACATGGTTCCTCCAGGGAGATAAGTGGTTAGATAGCAATAGTGTAGTTCCCCACGACACCTCAAGGAAGGGATTATAAGTAATCAGCTTGCAATATCCTAGTTCCTACATTTTTATGGGGAGAGAATTAAACACCCTCATTCACCATTCGCTGCATAGAAGTCCACCGGAACAATAGGAGCTTCGACTGGTAAATTACAAAATTAAATATAAACTAAATTCATGGAACATTTTTTTCGAAAGCGGATTAAGCCAGGTCTTGTGGAAAAACCATGGGGTCAAAAATCCGTAACGTCGTTTATGGATTACCCCTTCAGGTAAAAGGTGTTAATAAGGCTTGCATTATAGGTTCCAAAAATAATTTTAAGACCCGCATTGATGGACACTTGGACCGGCAGACTAATCTATCCTGGTTTGAGGGTGACGGGGAGGTTAGGGCGAGAATCCTGACCGAGTATACTGAGGATAGTTTTTACTAAGTGATTTACGATTCTCTATCAACGCGAAATCGTGTACATTTACTTTTTGAAGCATACTTTCCTCAGCTTTATATCATTAGAGTAATTAAAACGCGCAAAGACCGAACGCAGCGGTAAAAAAAGAGGAGCCATTAAATGTTGCAAAACACAAAACAACTTATAAATATAAAATGGAACTTTCAAAAGGTTATTGTTTGAACTACAATAGGTTATTATTAACACATAAAGGTAAAGAGTCAAATAGTAATTCTACGTATTTGTTCCTACAGAACTAAATATCAACATCCTGTACTCATTCCGACGATGATCACCGCCAAACCCGCATCATTGTTGATGTGGGGTCTCTTAGGTGAGTTCATTTACAAAATATATACTTATTTAAAACTCAATAATTGCCGCACTTACGAAAGTATTTTGAACTACAGTAGCCCCGTGGCTTCTTTGGTGCTGACTGACAGCTCACAGCTGACTTTTGACAGCCAACATTTAGGTATAATTCCTAAATTTTGACTGTCAAAAGTGACAGCTGCTAAACACATGTTTTTGCAGATAATATGGTTCGGCGTAGGGATAAATAATTTGGTCTGGTAACTTTTCAAAGCCGTCGGCTATCAGCTGTGAGCAGTCACTCAGCACCAAAGAAGCCATGGGGCTACTGTAGTTATAGCCAGTATAGCTAGAAAAATTTTTTACACCTTATCCCTATGTTGAGTTAGATATTTCCAGTCCTCAACATTACTCCTAGACACGGGACACGCGTCCTAGGTTTGATTCTCGTGTTTAAGTGTAATTTTTTAAAGTAAAAAATATTTATAAGATAGAGTCGTGGTAATTATTCCTTTATCCAAGGCCTTTTCGGATGAATGTAATGTACAAGGGAAGGTTTATAATATGTCAGTACTATTCTGTGTAGTGTTATACCAATGTCTCGTGCACCCCGCATCAGGAATGTCAGTGCAAGATGATTACGATGACCTAGGTGAGAAGAGAGCGCTGACGGGTGTGGCGCAATTCACGACTGAAGTATATCAGGTAGAACACTTTGTTATAGATTACCGACAGCTATTAATTCCATGATATTTAATAGGAAGACTCCTTTCGACAACCAACAGTGACTGAAAGCTATTAAAATTTGGCATTCTATAAATGTATTATTTAATTTGTAAGTTAAAAATACTATCTGCTTCGGTGGCCACGTGATCAAACGCACTACTCTCGCAGTAAATTAGACTGCTGATGACGGGGAGTCGACATTCGAGTCTCGGTCTGGTGTACCAAAGGAGATTTTTTTTTCTCCAAAATGGTTTTCTATTTTTGCCTCCAAGCAAATGCGGATACGCTTACTCTAAATGTAACCTTCCTAATCCCTAATAATAGCATAATTAATGCATAGGCGTATAATCCTAACGAGTAGTAAAACGCAGCGCTAGATATTTTTTTTGTATAAATATGGACCATATATCGCGTACCTTTCCACCCTAACTTCTGTTACACAATATAGGGTGTATATATACACCCTATATTGTGTAACCGTTATTTTACGGGCCCACTCCATATATATATACATACTTTAAAACCGTAATATATATATATATATATAATCACATACTTTAAAACCGTTATTTTACGGGCCCACTATATATATATATGGTGTGGGCCCGTAAAATAACGGTGTTCAAGTGGAGAAAATAAGATAAATTTAATGTGCTACGCAGATACTATTTATTTAAGGGGTAGTCATTTAATGTAGTTGGATTTATTTACTATAGTTATTTATTATAGCTACAAATAACATAATTGCTATAACCTGCTAATATATTTTTTACTTGGTAGTAAAAAATCTATTCATTCTCATTATAAATTCGCATAATCTACTCACAGCTATGATAAGTAAGTACCCGGCTTAACCCAGAGTGACCACTACAATGAAATGCGTGGTCACCCCGGGCAAGGCTTTTCTTTTCTTCAAACAGACAGAAAAAAAATCTTCATTTTATTTATTCGGTCCCAGTTTCTAAGCAATCTAAGAATTTTTTTTTTATGTTCCGGCTTCAAGGTGCACATGTTTGTGCACAGGAGATGTTGATTTTAAAACTCCATACCTCTGCATTCGGTAGATATCGTACAATGCTCTTGAAAGACAGACAGATAGACAGAAAAACAAACTAAACAGTTTATTTATGTAGATATTTCGTGTTTCACTGCATTCGGCAGATATCGTACAATGCTCTTGAAAAACAGACAGATAGACAGAAAAACAAACTAAACAGTTTATTTATGTAGATATTTCGTGTTTCTGAAGATCAAACCGAATAACGTATGTTTGTCAGATAAAATGGTTCATGATCAAGGGTAGAATGAGGAATGTTGCAGGTGATGCGAGGGGTGATGAGGGGTAGTTTCGTGACGTGCCCCATATGCACGATATGGAATGTTGCGATGCTTCTACTCGGTTCCAAAGACCTTACACTTCTACAACTAAACTCGGCGCTCCATTTCAACCACGACCTGGATCAGTTCAAGATGGGGACACAGGAGTTCAGGGAGTTCCTGGAGGTAAGCTCATCAGCAGAGATTGTACGAGGATCCAATCCCAATCTCTAGAGGTCTCTGAGCTTGGTGTACCAGGGTTCGATTCCCGGAATTACCAAACAATTTCTCATTTGGCGAAATTCAGAGTTTTTCTTTTCACTGTAGTGAATTAATGTCAGGGAGAATGTGTTGTTAATGTTCTAGAGTTAAGTCAGTATGTAGGTCTTGCTATCAGTAAGTTGGGAAATTGCAGGTTAATCTCCCAAAAACCCTCTTCAGTACCCAAATGGTTTAAGGCGTCACTCTCATATTATACTGGCCTGCTGATAACGGGGATATCGGGGTTCAAATCACGGTCTGGTACATTAAGAGTGGTTTTTACTAGAAGGCTTTTCCTCCCTCTCCTTCCACAAAAATGCGGGCATTTTACCTCTAAAAATGCATCCTTCTTCATCCTTACCCCATTAGAGTAATTATCATATATGCGTATCGCCTGAACAGGTAGTAAGACGCGGTGATAAAATAATAATCGGATGAGATAGATGTAGCTTGTATTTGAAATTAGACTAACATTGACTTGAATTCGTAGAAGTTGAGGAAACTCTAATTCCCCAGCACAGGTATCAGCATTGAATGTAAGACATCATTTTATGACGCAGAAATTTTCGCAAAGGCAAACAAACCTGGTGAGAAACTGAAATAATAAAAAAAATCATCAAGCCAAAAAGGTAGAATATAATTTGTTTATAATAATAGCCTTACTTTGTCTATGAGATAATCAATATTGTTGATACTTTGTACTTCAGTCGATGACCAATCAGAAACGATCGACTGACTTGCATAAAATCTGACCCGGTAGGTTTTAAACAAGCTCAATTTCTGATGGTTTGTACCATTGCGATTTTACCATACCATTGAATGGAAAGTGTATTGCCTTAAAACTCTTATTTTGATTTCCCTAGTGGACATAAAAATACATATCACTAAATAAAACATTATTTCAAAAGAAAAATAGCTTTATTATCACTTAATTGTTCTATATTCAATTTACCCCTACTCTTGATTAGATATATATGTATGCATGCATGCTGTGCATTTTACTGACCTTTTAGAATATCAGCAATTTAAATTGATGAAAATAAAATGTATGTATTTTTAAAAGAAATGCACCAAATTTGATCGCAAATAAGTTTTAACAGTACTTTTTACCTACAGCGTATATGGCCGAGATTTGAAGATAATTCCGATCTTCTGGGCTCGGAATAAGCATACCAGTCGAACAAGCAGACTCTGAACTACCTCTTCCAGTATCTGTATTTGTTTTATACATGTTTTAAAATATTTGTTTCGAAATCACAAGATCTTAGTATATCAAGTTTAATATAATATGAGACATCCAGATATCCTGATAACCTTATCCCCCTGGTTATCCTGTCGCAGGACAATAGCAATTCCGTGTCAGCTGCCTCGGGAATGTTTCCGTCAAACTCCTTATCCCTGAAGCGAGGATTTGTGTCGGATGCCGGCACTTACCTCAACGCCGCCGTACATGCCGTGGATTACAACAAAGGAGATGAAGCGGCTACCGCCATTAATCAGTGGGCGCTTGAAAGAACCAACAGCACGATAGGCAACTTGACAAACGCCAGTAAGTTTACTCGTATTAGTATCAAGACGCTCCTGAGTCTAATAAGTTCTTCGAGATTGACTTTGTTCGAATCTCGGTTGGATGCATAAATAGGTGATTTTCGTATTGTGGTATATAACATGTTTTTATTTCCCTTATTTAGGCCAAAGTGAGTGTATATCCTATTTTGATTCTTGCATAATATCTTAGGGGCTGTCTCTAAACTAGGCCACGTTTTTTTTATCTCCTCTGATATCATCCACTTCTTGTTACACATTGCCACACTTTTGTGAACCCCTTTCTAATATGACGTCACACCCGCCTTCCAATATTTAAATAATATTTTATTTCTAGCGCATGTATAACTCTTTGATTGAAACGTGTTCAGCAAGTTCTACGATCGAAGTCGACGAGTCTATCGTCGTTTGTTTATACGTGCGCGCAGTCGAGTTTAAAAACACATAATGCTGCCCGATACGCTTAATTATAATGTGACGTCACGCATTATCTGTCTCCCCCTTACCCAACAACACGCTTAGTCACGCAGAGTTATACCCCACCTCCCCTCCTCTAATATGCGTACGTAGTTTATGGACAGCCCCTTACTTACTTGGTTACTTCCTTCATGGTATTCGGATCATAAAAGTTCATTGCTGCACTTATAAAAGTACTTCACATATCCCTCCTTATATTGAGCTAGTTCTATCCAGTCCCCCTCATCACACCCTATCCTTATATTGAGCTAATTCTATCCAGTCCCCCTCATCACACCCTATCCTTATATTGAGCTAGTTCTATCCAGTCCTCCTCATCACACCATATCCTTATATTGAGTTAGTTCTATCCAGTCCCCCCATCACACCCTATCCTTATATTGAGCTAGTTCTATCCAATCCTCCCCATCACACCCTATCCTTATATTGAGCTAGTTCTATCCAGTCCCTCCCATCACACCCTATTCTTATATTGAGCTAGTTCTATCCAGTCCTCCTCATCACACCCTATCCTTATATTGAGCTAGTTCTATCCAGTCCCCCTCATCACACCCTATCCTTATATTGAGCTAGTTCTATCCAATCCTCCCCATCACACCCTATCCTTATATAGAGCTAGTTCTATCCAGTCCTCATCACACCCTATCCTTATATTGAGCTAGTTCTATCCAGTCCCCCTCATCACACCCTATCCTTATATAGAGCTAGTTCTATCCAGTCCTCCTCATCACACCCTATCCTTATATTGAGCTAGTTCTATCCAGTCCCCACCCTATCTCATTCAGATCCATTCTAATGCTATCTTCCTCTTTTCATCTAAGTCTTAAAATTAGCTCTGGTAGTCAATAGCTTCAAGTTTTCCCATTATAATTTACAAAAATGTGAAATCACTTAGAAATGTGTTCTTTATTAGAATTTAAACCAAGCTTTGATTCTTTGGTTGCTAATAAATCTTTCTTAATGTCAAAAAAGTTTTTTTTTATGTATACAATTCTCTTTTTTCACGTATTGTTTTAAAAAGAGCTTATCTGAATTTATTCCAGGCGAGCTTCGGGCTAGTATGAATATGCTTTTAATAAATATTGCATACTTCAAGGGGAAATTCGAAACCAAATTTGAAATCACACAACCAAAGAACTTTTTTGTGAAACAAACTCTGCGTAAAAAGGTAACCATGATGAAAACAAATGTTGAAACGCTATACGGGGATTACGAAGACTTGGAAAGTAGAGTAATACAGTTGGATTTTGATGAGGTAAGATAAAACACAATATTACTCCTTAAAATATTATACTGCATGTGTATTTTAGAATGTATTGTAAGTTATGTTCTTAGTTTATTTTATCTGTGTCACAGACATATTTAATTTGAGAGTTGTCAGTTGTGTTCGCAGATAAATGGCAGCTATTAATCAGATAAATGTGTTACATATAACATAATTATTCAGATTTATTCCAATTTATAAGCTAGGAAGATTATTATGACTCGATCTAATACTTTGATTTAATGTTTTTTTCCACAGCCGTTAGGTTTATACTCATGTTCTGAGTTGTTCTTAACAAAGTTTTTTAAACAAAAATAATGTTCATACGTATTTGGCTAAGCGGTATCGATATATTTATAGGTGACCTGGCGGTCTAGGGGTAAGGTGTCAGACTTCTATGCTGGCGGCCAGAGTTCAATCTTCGGTCCCAGCAAAGATTTATCTGATTACCAAACCCTTCCTTCACCTCTGACAAGACATCTTGTGAATGTGAGGAATGCCAGGCCTCCACCGTGGTTCGGATTCCACGTTAAACTGTAGGTCCTTCATTTCATCTCACAATCACCCTATCATTACACATTGGCGTAAGTGTGTATAACCCGAACGGGTAGTAAGACGCGGTGCCAATAATAATAATAATAATAATAATAATATATGTATGTATAAGCTCAATTTATATATATATATACAAATATATATGTATTTATATGCTCAATTTATAGCAATGTATTAAATTTTAAATTCAAGATGAGGCGAACACTTAACTAAATCGTCTAGTTTATCATCTGAAGTAACTGGAATGTATATACGAGAATTATTTCAACATTTCAATAGGAATATGAGTAGAAGGGGAGAGGGGATAAAATCCCACCCTCCCTCCTCGCTGATACACCAGCAGTTTGATTTTACATATATTGTGGCGTCATCATCTAACTAATGGTTTTATAGTGAACTCATTAACTTTAAGCTTTGGTTTATCATGAACTTACAATGAGTTGTTGATTATATTTTCACTAAATGATCAATTTCATGAGTCATGAACGAAACATAATTAATAATTCGAAATTACGTTTCTTTTAATTAGTTATAAAGAGTAATAAAATATTGTTTACCCAGGACAACATTTTTTATATCTTTGTATTATATATTATTCCTATCATATAATTTAATTTGCATATTTATTTTAGTAGCATTATTATTAGCACCACGTCTTACCCGTTAGGGTTGTACGCACTTACGCTAATGTGTAGTGGTAGGGTGATTGTGAGATGAAATGGAGGACCTACAGTTAAACGTGGGATCCAAACCACGGTGAAGGCCTGGCATTCCACATATCCACAAGTTATGATTAATACGTCTTGTCAGAGGTGAAGGAAGGTTTTGGCAATCAGATAGATCTGTGCCGGGACCGAGGATTGAACCCCGTACCCCCAACACAGAAGTCCAACACCTTACTTCTAGGCCACCAGGTGACCAATTTAGTAACAAAAAGTACCATTATCACTACATTTTCAACTTGGTTTTATTGAAATCAGCTACCATAAAATTTTTGTTTCAGAATTCTGACTTTGATTTTCTTATTTTCCTTCCTTACGAAATCGATGGTCTTTCTTCGGTTGAAGAAAAGTTACAAAGGGTTGATTTGGGCACCATTTTTCCCGACGAAATTGTGATTGCTAACATATGGTTGCCAAAATTTGAGCTTACCACTAAATTCCATTTTAAAGAAGTTTTGGAAAAGGTAAAATATGAAGTATAAATAAACGTTTACATTGTAAAAATCCATGTTATTAAAGTAGGTAAACTCTAATTTTCTTACGAATTGACATATCTGACAGCTAGAAAAAAGTTAGTTGGGCTACTTTCACTTATTTACACGTAAAGCTATGTAATCTACAGTTGTCGCTTTTGATATATATGTATATATATATATGTATATATATATATGTATATATATATATGTATATATATATATGTATATNATATATATATATATATATATATATATATATATATATATATATATATATATATATATATATATATATATATATATATATATAATTAATACTTATAAAATAATACCAATAATGTAGTGTTTGTATTTTCTAAAATGTGCTACAAATGTTTATTCGTAATAACATCAAGGTATAGGTAGGAGTTCTCGAGAGACCTAATTAGTCGATAGTCGTAAATCTCTTCATAAGAATGCGCGATGAAAAGTTATGTTTCTCTTGAGCAATTTTTTAGAAGTAAGCCCAAGTCAAATTAATGAGAGTTTTTACTGAAATAAACGGGTGTCCATTTACATTACACATTAGTACTTCTGATTAGGTTAAATATGAAACCTATACACTTGTCTATCGAGTTCAACTTTCATAGGAAGGACAAAGAGATAGCTAGAAATGTAACTAGATCTACTTTCACGTAATGTTATTTGCAGCAGTCACTTTTGATATATATCAGTACCTATAAAATAACAATAATAAAATGTTATCCATGTTGGCTGGAAACAAAAAATGGGCTTTTTTAAAATAAAATCTTCTTTATAGCCATAGTCAAGTGATTTTCAATCATAAATTTTGAGGACTTGTAAAGAATCGACTAAATAATAATAATAAATATAGTATAGTAGAATTGTATAAATATTGATGGGGAAACAATAAAATTTATATTTTCTAAAACGCCTTTTCTCCGAATTCTTACCATAGTTAGAGTCTTATGTTTGACGATGATAATATTATTTAAAATGATTATAATTATTTGTTGTAGATCGGCCTTGTAAATATATTTCTAGACCCAGATTTTTCTGGCATCATCGACGCTACATCCAAGGGTGTCAAAGTCGACTCCGTCATACAAAAGGTCACGCTGAATATCAACGAAGAAGGAAGTGAAGAAGAGGGGGAGGAAGAATGTGAGTAACTGTGTGGTCATCCGGCATTAATTATTGTCAATAATGGTGAGCTACCACCATTTAAAGATTTCCTTTCAAATACCGGAAGGGCTTACATTCTTTATTTTTCTGGCTTTTAAACAGGCTCATGTAGGCCTGTATATTACATTTAGATTGATTAAAAAGAATATAGTACGACACCTTAGCACAGTCACTTGCGTGTTTGCACACAGAGATAAAAGTCCCGGATTCAATTTCCGGTATATAAAAAAAAATCATTGGTGAAATTGAAGTTTCCCTTTTATGGTGATGAATTAACGCCTGGGGGGAGGGGGCGCGAGGGGGTTGGTGTTGTGTCTGTTTAATTTAGTTTATAAGTAGTATTCAGATATAATCAGTCGATTCAGAAAAGTTATCTTAAATATATTTAATGAAAACTAAACAATAAACTTGTAGAAGAGCATTTATTAGCAGAATAATAGTATTTTGAAAAACAGATAGAGGTTAAACAGTTCGCTGTGGGAATTAAAGACAATAATTGTGCAGACCAAACAGAATTAAAATACCTTATCCAAAAAATAGGCCTCTAAAAATAAAAATATTTATCATGAGTTTTTTTAACACCACGTCTTACTTACTACCTATTTGGGTTATATTACGCTTAAGTACTAATTATGCTAATGGGTTAGGTATGAGGAAGATTGAATTCATATGAAATGTACCCATATTTGAGTGCAGGGAGACGATATAACCATTTAGTAAAAACCGCCCTCTCAGTAAACCCGAATGGGATTCAATACCCGTTCTACCCGCCAACGGCAGTCTTAATATAATGCGAGAGTGATGCCTTAGTCTATGAGGCCACCAAAGCAAGCTACACGGTATTAATTTACCTAATGGAGTAGGGATTAGAAAGATATAATTTAGAGAAAATATAATCTCATTGGTCAGAGAAGAGCGGGAAACTCTTTGAGAAAAGTATTCCTCAGTACACCCAATAGATATTCGAACCCCGACCTACACGTCAGCAGTCAATAAGACTAAATGATATTTACTTTTAGACCACGTGCCCAAGGCAACAGTAAATTATTATTAATATTGTATAGGCTATAGAATTAATAAACATACAATATAGGCATATTCCTTACATCCATACAAGGCGGCCCTTTTGCAGTAGACTGGGCTGCCGGTAAGGGAGATTTTGGGTTGCGGATCCTGGTCGGGTGTAATGAAGCTGCTTTTTCCTCAAAGTGTTCCACTCTTGCTCGACGCGAAATTCCAGTACATTTCCTATAAATCCTACATTCTTAATTTAAAACCTAATAGTGTACGTGATAGGATATCCCGAATAAGTAATAATAAACAGTGAGAAAACTTATCGTTTATGTTAAACATATTATGTTGACAGTGAACTAGGATGTATTGTGTTTTAAATCACTTAACTTGAATTTAGAATGTTCGAAAACAAGGTGTTTAGGACGATATTTGGTCCAAAAAGGGATGAAGATATTGGGGAGTGAAGGGAGTTATATAATGTCGAGTTACACACCTTGTACACATAACAAGACATTGTTAGGATAATCAAATATCATAGATTACGGTGGGCAGGATATGTAGAGCAAATGGAATCATCTATAGCCGTGTTCAGAATACTAACTGGCAAACCCAATGGGAAGAACTACACGCAGACGGGAGGATAACAGAATGGACCTGAAACAGATAGGGTGTAATGTGGTGGACTGGGTAGGAATAGGTGACGTACTTTTGTAAGTGCGACAATGAACGTTTCGAGTTACTAATGTCATAGAGTTAGTAAGTAATACAATGATCTTTCTATTCCAGTGCAAGACACATCTAGTGAAGCTGACAAAAGCGAAATAAGGAAAATAGAGTTCCGAGCTAACCATCCGTTCCTGTTTGTGATAAGAGATACTGTCCACAATATGGTGTTCCTCGTTGGTCGGTACACCGGCCCCAGTGATTACCATTGGCTATATTCAGCAACAAGTTCAAACAGTTTGCCGTTGGAAGTTTAGGAAATACTTATGATCGTAAAACTGATACCAAGAAGCTACATTTGAGTGTTGTTTTTATAATTGCTGTCCAGTGAAAGTGTGTGAAAACATTTTTTTTTAATAATACAATAAAAAGGCGCGGTTTTATATGTGATATAAATTCAACCGAGACCCCAATAGACTATCGTTCGTTTTTCCGCGAAATATTCACGCGTTCATCGGGAATGTTGTTTTTTTCCCCGGCTATACATAAACTAAACTAGGATTTAAAGAACACTGCGAAGTTCCGAAGATTCACTGTTAATTTTGTATTCTGGAAAATACCACGGACTATGTTTTTCTAAATAAGTTTTTTTTTGGTAAGGAGGTATTAATCTGTGAAGTGATGAAAGACTAAATCTATTAAATTGGATTATTTGTGTTTCTCTTTAGCACGGATAATAGAGATTATCAATAAAGTAACACCCACTTTTACGGCACAAGAGATAAAGAGTATAGAAGATAAATATACATACTTGCTCATAGAGCAGAGGTGGCTTTATTCCCAATAAATATGGTATTATTTCTTACTAAAAATAAAATATTTGTTAGGTATTTAATAATATAGCATTTTCACCGAGTTCTACATATTTTTGTTGGATTAAGAGTGAAGAATTTATATATATATAAATTATTCATCCTATCTTACTACCCATTCGAGATATGCATTATAATTATTATTATTATCATTATTATTATTATTAATATCATCACCGTGTCTTACTACCCGTTCGGGTTATACGCACTTACGCTAATGTGTAATGGTAGGGTGATTGTGAGATGAAATACACATTCACAAGTTGTGTTTAATACACGTCTTGTCAGAGGTGAAGGAAGGGTTTGGCAATCAGATAAATCTGTGCCGGGACCTAGGATTGAAGCCCGGACCCCCAGCATATCGAGATATACACTTATGTTATCAGTGAGCTAATGTGTTAGGGATGAGGAAGGTTATATTTTATAGGAAGTGTACCCGCATATTTGTGAAGGTAGAATGGATAACCATGATGGAAAAACCAATCTCAGTACACCTGATCAAGATTCGAACCTCAATATCCCTGTCATCGGCAGTCAGGTCTACTGCAAGAGTAGCGCCTTTGACCATGCAACCAGCGAAGCAGATTAAATATAATCATAACATATAATGTTTATTAGCTTTTAAAATAAATGAGTCAGAGTAATTAAATAAGATGGGAGAGTATATTATTCGGTAATGCAATACACTTTTTTTTTATTTGCCAACCAATTATTATAATATTGCAATAACATATGATTCCTCAAGAATAACAAGACAAACAATATTTATTTTCTATTATAAATTATTTGTTTCTATAAAACATGTGTTCATAAGATGGCTACCTTACCAGGGCAAAAACACAAAATGGGCTGACCGCTAAACCAGGAGCTAATTTGTTCTTCCCTAAATAATTAATTCACTTTTTCAGACGCACACTCTCTCACTAGCTCACTCGCTCACACACTCACTCTGTATATGCTAACAAAAATGTTGGTCGTGATGTGTTTTCCATCCATCGAGAGCAGCGGTCGCCCTCAGCCCTTTGGCTGGTTAATGTCACCCATCAACAAACACCATTTGGGGGAAATAACATGTATAGGGCAGTCTTTAAAGGGAGATTGTTTCCAGCTGCTTTCCGCACCTAATTTCTATCAGCGAGCGAGAAAGGGCCTACACATTTTGTAGGAAACATATCTCCTAAATATTAGAGGGATATCTTTCATGCTACAAACGGCAAAGGAATGACGGCTTTACTTTCCCTCAGAAGGAAGTTGTGCAACGGATTGTTATAGTTCTGTAACAATCCGTAGACCTCAACCGGGTTATATATAAATCACCCTTGGTGGTCTTGGGGTAAGGCACTCGCGTAAGGACCCAATTTGTTCACGGGTTCAAAGTCAGCCGAGGTCGACTGAATTTTACCTAGCGATGAAAATCCGTGACAAAATTTCCTTTGGAGGGTGAGTAAAGATAACTTATGGCCAACAATATATTATTTCATATATCTATAGTTAAATTAGCTTATAAATTAAATAAAATATATATGTGTGTTAGTGTGTAGGCGCAAGAACTCAAAAACCAAGAAACATAGAATGCCAAAATTTGGCATACGTATTTAAGGTAGCTTGTGGATGTGCATCGGGGTTGTATATTTAAAAAAAGAATTGTATCTGTTTGTAGAATGGCGCCTTAAAACAAACAAACAAACAAACAAACCATGTTAAGTTTGTAATATATAAAATTTAAACGCTTTTCAATATCTTCATTTGTTTTCTATCTATCTTGATGACCAAAGTAAAAATTAATATCAACTTAAAATACAAAGAAGAACTACAGTAGAGATTTCAATCTTAAATCCAAAGAGAAATTCTGTTGGATTTAGTTTGCTATGGTTGGCTGTTTCATATTCAAATTATAAGGTATATTCTTGTTTTTATTTTATTTTAAGTTTACATTGATGATAAACAAATAACTTATTCCTTTGAGGTGGGAATATAGGATACGCGAGAAAAGGCGGTGTTGTTATATCAAAAAGGAAAAAAAAAAAAAAAATTCAGTACAAACATAAAGTTTAATTTCTTCACATGGTGATTAAGACTTTTCCTTGAATCTGTCAAGGATGTCCTAAAATTTAATGACAATTTTTTCTATTAATTTATAAAAGTTTGTCATCTAATGCCTCTATGATCATAACAGATATTCAAGAACTGTTGATATCACCATGAGAAGAAAATTAAACTCTATGTTTATACTTTATACTTGAGCAATATTTTATTTATTTTAGTCAAAAAAATGTGTCATCAACAACTTAAGAATATTTATTTCTTACTTTTACATTATTTTCTATCCTGAAGCTTGAGATCACGTGAGTGCATGTTCGGGAAACTACAAAACCAAGAAACAGAGAAAGATAAAAATTGACTAAGACCTTCTTAGTTTAACTTCAGAGTGTACACCCGTGGTGTATAGCTTTTACATAATATATTCAGAGCTGAATGCCTTATACTCCTTGATACCATTATGGGTATCTCCAAAACTAATATATTAAAATAGAAATAGGAAAAGTTTAATATTCATATGATGAAACCTGCTGGTGTGCACCTCAAACAAAGTTTATTTACTCGTCTATATAACGAGCCTGACACACTTGACCTCTCGACCCCCAGTTCGGGTGCCAATTAAAAAACTACGAAATTACAACTCTTTAGTTTGGCATACTCTTACATACTTCATCCAACCTTAGGTTATGAACCTTGGGAATATTATGTTAACAACATTCCTAAACTATATTTTTTTACGAACTAATTATTATTATTAGTTTTGTCTTACGGCAGGTCCATTCCGTTTGTCAGTGAACTTAGACCGCCTATCGCGCCCTGTCCTCTGCCTTCCCCTTCAGCTCCCGGGATTTTCTTCTTTCCTTTGAGTCATACAATATTTGATTCCGCCTTCTTCCTAAATTCCTCTTTCCCTCAACCGCTCCTTCTATGACGTCGTGCAGAAGATAGTTCCTTCTAAAAACACCGAGTAAGTGGAAATTATTTATTAAATTGAGCCTGTAAGTACTCCCACTTAAACTAGAATAATCTCAAACTTGGTAAATTCCATAGATAGATATTAAAGGAGCGGTTGGTAAAACATAGTTACGGAACTTGATGAAATCTCCTCCAAACTCCATGGCGTGAGCCCACGAGCGAGGCATACCAACCCAGCGGCCGTCACCGTTAGCGATGATAGTGCCAACCTTTGCAGATATAGGGTGTCATGTTGACCTCCGGTCATTATTTTAAGTTTTTTTTCATACTGGAGCCGATACTTCATTATTCAAGTAGTTTCTCATTTGGCTGAGTTCGACTCTCGTTCCAGACTCAATGCTTCAAAGAAAAATTCTGGATGCACCGAGGATCAAACAAGTGACCTCTAGATCTGTAGCTAAAAACTCTTGACCACTAAATCACATAGGCGATATGGAGCTTTATATCAAAACAAATTAAATTTGACAATAATGTAATATTGATGATTAAATTTAAACACGCTATAGTTATATTTAAATACAAATAATTATTAGATTGGCTCTACACTCGCATTCAAAATGTTGAAACTGGGTGCGTAATTTAATCCATGATTAATACCGACAAGAATAAATCCAAAAACTTATAATTTTTTTGTGTATTTTTTAAATTAAAGTTTAAGAAGAAGGAAAACTCCCTTTGTGATATACGTTCTTATCAAATGATCTACTTAAATATGCATTTTTTAAACAAATATGTATTTAATTATTTAATTACATACTATATAAGTAAAAACTTTCAAAAATTACTTACATTTATCTTGGGAGCTTTTACAAAAGGTTGGCAAATGAAAAAATGCTTTTCACGAGATACCAAATGAAAATATGTAAGAAATTTATATTTGTAATTTAAAATATATCTTCTTAACATAAACATGAAACTAACAATGTTATGTATAGTAAAAAAATAATAATTAGAAGGTTGCTGACGTATGAATTAAAAAATCTGAATGGATAGTTAACCTTCAAGCAAATGATATAAGTTGTGTTACAATAGCTATGGATAAAATGGAGCTCATAAAATACTCATTTTACTACAGAACACTTCCTGGGTAATATTAATTAGCATAATTAAATAGGAAGTAACATAAAACTTGACACTTCAGTTATTTTTTCAACTCTTAAAGACCATATTTAAATTAAGTACAATCAATAGTCTATTTTCCTATTAAAGGTTAAGGTCTCAGTAGAATATTTTTTTTAATCATCAAAAGTTATCTTCTCATATTTTTAAAGTATAATTTTCCCATTAAAAGATAAAATTTGAGTTTGATTACGTATATTATTTATTTCAGAAACACCCAATAGTTTCGTATGCAAAAGGTAAATATGTCATTTTATTTTTACAAAGTGAATATTTAAAAAATAAATTATATTCTACGCTTAAATAAAGCAGATAGTCAAATGTTAGTTAGTAAATAATATGAGGCAGCAGGGTAACTAAAATAATGTAAAAAATATTGATTTTTTTTTATCAAATTTTAAATTTAATATATGTTTTCAATAAGAAATACATTATTTAGCAATGTTTGACTACAAAACAATTATGTAGAATAAATATAGTATGTATTTCTGTAATCAATATTTAAATATATTTTTAAAATTTCATATGACAAAAAGAACATATATTTAAAATAACTTTTTATTATTTAAGTTATGTTTGAAAATATCAATTTTTCATCATAAGTCCTATATTTGCTTGATTTTCTATTTATGCACATATAATCAATATATATTGTTTTTTTTATTGTTTGAAAGGTAAACATATTTAAACCTCCAAATAGTCTAATTTAGAATTTATTATCCATGACTCTTTTTGCTTGAATAAAATAACAGTTATTATTTATAATGGTTACTGGCAGATTTGGCTACCATGATGGTGGTACTTATTTTGAACTGTAGGATGGATAGGATACGGGTTTGAGGGGTGGATATAGATTTTTAAAAAAGGTGGTATAGTTTGAATTTTGACTAAGATCATTGAAGTGGTTTTTTTTTTAAATTAGTGGTTATCCATCCCTCTTCTAGAAGCATGTTGGTTAATTTTCTTGTACTGATCAGACTTGACCTTAGCCCCTCATATTAAATCATCTATACCCCCTCAATAGCCTATACGATATACATATTGTCGAACTAGAATTGAGTTAATGATGCTGAGACATTGTTCTTGTTCATATTTATTTAACTAAAAAAGAATATGAACAAAACTGTTTCATGCTCCTCAAAACACTAGCGGCCAGTAAAAATATGATTAATGAGTAATATATTCAGGACTGTTAGATATTTAATGATTTATTTCAGGGGAAATTTTATGCTGATTCATTAAGTGATCCAATAAATAATCCAATAAATGATTCAATACATTCCCCTGAAGTTGAATTTGAGCAAACGTTATAAGACGAGTTTCTATGAGAGATAATTAATTTAAACAGACACAGAAGACTGGGATAGTCACTTTACTTTGACTAAGGTAGCCTGTTTATGATATCATATTATGGATATTAAGGTAGTATTAATAATACTATAGGACGTTTCAAATTAAAATAATTAATTGAATGAACGCCAATTTTGAAACTTTCGTTTTGGTTTAATGAAATCTTTATTAAATATCATAATATATTCCTCAACAGATTAAATACCTTGCATTGGTTAGATTAAGTTATATAAATATACATTTAAGTATGAGAGGACAAATTTTTTTAAATTAATTAAAACATTTTTTTTCCAAAATATTGCCCTAACTAAACAATTTCTATAAATTGTGCTCTGATTTTAATTTTTTCACTTGGTATGGTACGTGTAGCCTATTAGAAGAATGTAAAATCTAAAAAATAACACAGTTTACATATTATTTTTAATTTATTCTCTCTCAAACTCGGAAACAGCCCTAGTGAAAGAAAACCCTTACCTGTAATTAACGGAAAGGCTCAATTTTTTAAGCACCACGACTCACTACCCATTCAATTTATACACTTATGTATTAATTACTCCATTGAATTATGTTTGAGAAAGGTTGAATTTAGATAAAGTGTACCCGAATTTGCGTGAATAGAGATTGTGAAACCATTTAGGAAATATCACCCTCAGTACACCTGACCGAAGATCAAACCACGATCTTCCCGTCATCGGCAGTCTAGTTTATTGCTAGAGTAGTGCTTTAAACCACCGAAGTGGGTAGGCTTAAATTGATCAAAAAGTAAACCAAATTAGTTAAATGATTTCAATATTGAATTGTATTTAATGTCACGCCTCTTTAAAACTGTTTTGAGTTATCTGTAACTTACCTGAAAAGCCAGATGAGGAAATGAGTAAAAAAAGTTGTTAAGGTGTACACAGACATTTTCTTGGAGAGAGTATGGACAAAATCGAATGAAAATAACTATATGAAAAGCCAGTATCAGTAACTTTAGCTGGGATTTAAATATAATGTCATATTAGAATATTTATATACCGATAGTCTGTTTTCCCACAGATATGAGGGTATCTGGTTCTATTCCCAACACATCAGGAAAACTATTACTATTCAAATTAAAACTTCCATTTTCACAATGATTAATTAAGGTAGAGAGAATGGGGGGCAGTGGTGATTTTAGAATTAAGTAAGTTTGTGATTAATCTGCTGATATACTCAATATGTTCATAAAGAGAAAATCCTTAAGTATAATAAAATATAACGTAATCACTAACTTCTATAAAAGAACAGTCATGGAAACAAAACCTTCCTATAAAAATGTATATAATTATAACATAATTATATTAAATGAAAATGGATTTCATTCAGTCATATCTTGATGTGTTACTTTAAAGTTTAGTGCCGGTTTTATATATATATATATAATACTATGGCAAAATATAATATTTGTCTGGAACTTTTAATATTTTAACATTAATTAAATTACACTTTAATGGCTGTTATTGTTAGCTTTTGCCATAATGAAATAAAAACAAGTATGTTAATAATTTTGTTTTCTTGTCGTCACATAATTATTCTGGTCTAATTTAAGCCGTTTTTCAAAGTCATTGGAATCTTAAGTGCGTTTAATATGAGTAGACTAACATTAAAAACTTATCATTTAGTAAAAATATGTTTTTTAAAAATACTGTATACAGGCTAATAGAATTAAGTAGAAATTTATTGAAATGATCATTTCTACTTTGGGGACGTTTAAGGTATGCTTTTCTTATATTCCAAAATTCTTAAGTCCAGTTTAAGCAGAATTTCTTAATCTGTATGGGTGAATAACTAAGTATTTATTACTATTACGTACTAAAATGTCAAATTGTCTAGTCACTCTTGACCTTGAAACAGTCTACTCAAGGAAGAACGGGAATATAAACAAAAAATATTCTGGTCTATATGTGTTTTTTCATTTGTCAAGCTCCACCACTTGGTTCAAAAACTATAGGAATACACAGACATAGACATAAACAAAAGTTTAATATCTGTTTAACTAGTGATATATCGCTAGTCCTTGTTTTTGAGTTATGTCCATTTGTTCTCTTAAGAAATAGTTTTTGGTGGTGTACTGTAAAATTTACCATCCTCATTTAGTTCTAAATATCTTGAAATATGGCTAAAAGAATACTAACTAATCAATTTAACTTTAATTTCAATTATTTACATAAAAAATGGGAAATAAATATCTGAGAATATATTCAAACCATAATAATACTTGATTAAGTTTAATTAAATAAATTAATTAATATCAGTTCAAGGATACTGATAGATTTTAATCACATTTTTGTCACGTTTTTCTGAATTTTTATTAGGTTCGAATTCAAAATAAAATAAATTAATATATCTTTTATTTGTATTGTTTTTGTTAATATATTACACTTTCAATCTATAGCATTTATTAATGTTGATAAAACTGCTAGGTTGCTTTTCCGTTTGTAATAAACAATTTTAAATAGTGTTAAAAATCAACATTAAATGCGATTATAATGTTTATGACATAAATTCCATTTCAAAATAGAATTAAAGGTGAACATTTAAAGTAAAGTTTAATCTAATTTTTTAAATCAAATTTTTTTATCTCATGCTTTGATTATGAATAATATGAGGGGTTTTATAATAAAGGTGATAATAAATTGGTATGTTTGTATGCTAGTATATATTAGAGTAACATAAAATTAACTATAGTGGGAGGTTTATTGTTCGGTTTATTTGAACAGCTGTGATAAAAATAAAACTGGTAGATTATTCATATGTAAATAGTTTATTTAGCCATAATGTTGGATTTCAGAACTTGTTACTATGTTTCAAACAGAATGTGTGTTGAGTGTTTACTTTAAACGACATTAACGATTTGTATGGTGTATAACGTAACCATATTTTGCTATTAAATACCCCAAAAAAATAGTAAATATATTTAATTAATTTTATGTTAAGAGTTAAAATTTGTTATTAGGTGATACGTCAAAATAATTGTAATAGATCAATATATATATATATACACTTTTATAAAATTCTTTGATCATATAAGATGACAAAAGTATCTACATACCAAGAACTATTACATTTTTGTGATTCAACCGATATTAAAATGTCAAGGAACAAATATTTGTTAAGTGAGTGCATGAACTACAAATTTGATATAGTGTAGTAAAATGTATTGAAGATATAAAATATTAATTTAATTCAAAGATGTATTTTGTAAATCCAAGTTGGCCAAGTGTCTAAATTCGTCAACATGTTCTACGTAATACGTATTTACATGCAAGAAAACACATGTTTTTACATTTGTTCACAGCAAATGAAAGAAATTGGGAATTGACGTTTCACTACGTTAAAAGGCTGTGAAGTTTTACTATGCACTGAAAAATATTTGGTGAGTAAAAGGTAGGCCACCGCTTCTGTAAAAATTAAATTAATTTTAAAATTTTAAATATAACCTTTAATTGAGATTGTTTCATAAGTTGGATTTTAAAAGACAAACAAACTCTACTACAGCAACATGTTTAATAGTAACATTATTACTATGAGATAAATATACACCAAAGTATAATACATACATAAACAAAACTGAAATGTATTTTTTCATATAAATCTTCCAACTCAAAAGAAATCAAAGAAATGTCTTATTCAAACGAAAGAATTATTACAATAATTTTGGAGATTATGTAAGAGTACTCAGAGAAATAAATAAAAAATAGTTTCGATGTAAATCAAAGATCGCTATTATTAATCTTAAAAATATTGAAACTATTGGTAATATTAGACAACCTTAATTTATAGAACTTAGTTGACCATGCGTGTTTGGAATCCATAAAAAGTTGGTCAACCTGTATCGGTGACATCATCGGATAGATTTATAGTTTTGAGATTGGCACAGGATTGAAGCCAGGACATGGCTTGTAGCCGGTATTGTCTAATCTCACCCTGGAGATCACGAGGATGATGTAGAGGGGAGACATTAAAGTAGTTCAAGTTGGAGGTAAAAACATCACACATCTCGCACACGCTGAAAATGTGGACCTTATATTCAGTTCTAAAAATGAACTGAGGCGGATGAGCGATACTCTAGAAACCGCAGGCAGAATGCTTGATGGTAATTGAGGAAAACACTTTGTATCTACCCCTCCGTTGACGGCAAGAAGATCCTCTACCATCGCAAGTGGGAAAAGGGTCATACAAAAGAGAACACGAATTTAAAAACCCTAAGGAAATGTTTGCAGAACAAATATCGAGTGAGAGAGGCTACAAGCTGGGAATCGGTATTACTTCATCCGCAGCCAACTTCTGAAATTAAAGAATCTTTACCGAGAGCTAAAACTTAAGACTGCCTTTACCTTTAGTACAACCAGTAGCTATAAATGGTTGCCTTACATATGATATGAACAGGTAAGTGAGAGGCGATGCTATTATATACATTCATGTGTGTATATATATATACAGGAATGTATGTGTATATATGCCAGACATGGAGCACCCGAAAGAAAGCGTTGAACAGTCTACTGGCCTTTTATAAAAAAATTCTTGATCAAATATTTGAACTCGTTTAGAGCCCAAACATATGAGAATGGAGAGTACGCCACAACCACAAAAAGTTAACAACTATGTAATCCGAACCACGTGGAAATTACGAGGAGGAGAAGACTCCCGTGGGCTCAGGACGTGGGAATGAACAGTAACCGGTGACCAAGGAAAGTTTTAGACCTTGTTCCTCAAGAGACCACTCGGTAGACCCAAGAAGAGACGAATGGATGAGGTTAAGTAAGGAAGAGCTTGAACAAATTGAATAACTCGAGACGAATAGAAGGTGCCAGTATAGTATTAAGGTGACCCATTTCGGTATCGTGTGGTCCATAGGGCCTGATCGCGTAGTAGTAGTAGTAGTAGTAATTTGAATTTATAAAACTATGAATATTCAAAATAAGTACTTACCATTACGAATACAAATTATCATCAATTAAAAAGCTTTGGTCTATTTTAATTTTGAATATTTTCGAGCCATATTTAAATAAGTACAGTATTTAATAATATTAATCGCTCTCAGTGTGTTAACTTGACTACACTTTCATTATTTATGCATAACGTAATATATTGAATTTCAAACTACGAAAGATTATATTGTGTTTGTTTTTTAAATTGTATGTACTTTACTACCTATCAAACACAATAATATATTTACGATAATATGATATGGGTAAAAAGTAAATGTGTTCTTAGAAAATTAAACTTTATTCGTGAGGAGGAAATGTGGAAAAACATTTAGGAAAAAAAAGCTTAAGTACACCTGTTCAGGATTCGAGCAATGACCTCTAAGTCGTCGTTACAGCAGGCAAAATGAGATTAAAGCCTTCATTCACGTTTAAACCAAAGCGGGTGATATTAAAATTGGTGTCCAGGTGTTGGGAATTTTAAAACTATTATTTCCTACTCTTATGTAATTCGAAAATATTTTTAAAACGTTTCAATTAAGGTACATTCTAGACACTTTAAAAATCAACATAGTTTTTATTATTAGTGTCCTTTTCAGGGGCAAAAGGAAACAGGAATAACTTCAACAGCAGAAACCTACAAACTTGCAAAACTTGTGATAGTCATCAACATCCTAAAATAAAAAGGTTTTCATGAGGGTGGAAGGCGGAAACATTATTCTCGTGCTGTTTTTTAGTTTAGGTAAGTCAGAACTGGATATTCTAATTTTATATTCTGTATACTCTTTGGTTGAGTGTGGATTGGGTGTCACAAATAGTTGATAAATAATTGAGACACGATGTGTAAGATGAAACTAGCACTAAATAGATGCATATATAAATATATCCCATATGTATAGTAAGTACAAAACCAGTTGAGGTTTCTAGTTACTAAAACCCAAATTATAAAAAAAACTCTCCGTGGTGTGGGCCCACAAGCGAGCCATACCGACCGAGCGGCCGCTGCTGTTAGCGATGGTAGTGCCAACATTTGTGGATAAAAGGTGTCATGAGATCAGCACAACGAGCCCTTCGGCCGTTAATCACGGTTTTATAGACCGGATATGCTACTTATTTATTGAAGCAGCTTCTCATTTGTCCTCACAAGGCTGAATTTGACTCCGTTCCAAACCCACTGCTTCACAGTTAAGTTTTGGAAGCAACAGGGATCAAACCCGAGACCTCTGTACCTGTAGCCAAAAGTCACTTATAGTAAACTAAAAATCATAAGTAACTCACTAATTATTATTATTATTATTATTATTATTATTATTATTATTAGCACCGCGTCTTACTACCCGTTCGGGTTATACGCACAAATGGTAGGGTGATTGTGAGATGAAATGAAGGACCTAAAGTTTAACGTGGAATCCGAACCACGGTGGAGGCCTGGCATTCCTAACTCACTAATTGTTTTCGTACGAAGTGAATAATAAATTGACTTTCCACCAGGATTCGAACCGAATTTACTTAAAGTTGGTGGAACATTCTGATATAAGCAATTCAATCATTTATACTAAGGCCGATTAGTGATGTATAACTACATAAGCCCCATGGCTTCTTTGGTGCTGACTGACAGCTGACGGCTTTGAAAAGTTACCAGACCAAATTATGTATCCCTACGCCGAAACCATATGATCTGCAAAAACATGTGTTTAGCCTCTGTCACTTCTAAAAGTCAAATTTTAGGTTTATACCTAAATGTTGACTGTCAGAAGTCAGCTGTTAGCTGTCAGTCAGCACCAAAGAAGCCATGGGGTTACTGTATATGCAATATTGTATGTTGTTGTTTGTATTTATTTATATCTAGTAGCGTACCATGCTCTTATTATGGACCCCTACTTTCTGAACTCTGGTTTCTTGCTGAAATTACAACTGTCAACTGAATGATCAAATATAGTAAAGTAATATGATTTTATTATACATTCTGGATTCTGGTTTCTTGCAGAAATTGCCGAAATTACAACTCTTAGCCCCATGGTTAATCTAGCACTTCTAAACGATCATTTTATACATTCTGAAAACACCATTTTTTGCTGATATTACAAGAGTTAACTGGAGTGTTAAGTATTCCAGGATGCATATATATATATCCTGTAGCTTACACGAATAATTAATGTTATGTCAAAAAATGTTTGGTAAGCATTCTTAATAAAGAATCCACACATTTGGTATCAAATAATCTTCATCCATATATTAATACTATCTCAGCTTATTTTAAAGTTGTAAACTTTGTTCACTGGCACAAATAGATTGAGTTTTATATATACTTTCAATTTTAATCCTAAATAATTATTTAAAACCCTAATGAATGTGTTTATGAAGAAAATCCTGATTCAATGTTTCAGCAGCTCAACAATGTCTAGTAGAACCCATATCAGTGTCTGATAAAAGAGGAATAACTTCGTTCACCAACAATGTATACGAGGTAAGAAAGAGTCCATGGAGTCGGCTCACAACTGAACCATAACGACCGAACGGCTTTAGGGATTAGGAAGGTTATATTTTGAGTAAGTGTACCAACATTTGTGTGGAGAGAGAGTGTTGAACCATTTTGGAAAAAAACACCCTTACTAGACCCGACCGATATTCGAACCTCAAGCTCCCCGTCATCGTCTGTCTAGTCTACTGCGAGAGTAGCTCTTCTTTATACCATGCGGCCACCGAAGCGGGTCTGCCTTCTGTTGGCGAAGATTGTGCCAACCTATGCGGATAGTGGGTGTCATTTAGTGAGCAGTAATGTGGTCTCAGATTTATAGATAGGATTCACTACTATTTTCATTCAAGTAGCTCCTCATTTGTCCTCGCGAGCCTGAGAATTTAGTCCGAAAATTAGGTACACTCTTTTATATAAAAATCAAACAAATGTTATTATTATTTTTTATTATTTTATGTGCCCACGAACTAAAAATAGTGGGATTTTATAATTATATCTGTTTGCCAGAATTTAAATGAAACTACAACCGAAACGGCTTAATGAATTTAATAACATGCTATTATATTATCATACCTAAGACGGGGTCATTAATGTAATTATTCCAACTATAAAACTAAGAATAGTTAGAAAAAGTTTTTGTTTTTTAAATTAGAAATCATTCTGAAATAGTTCTACAATTTTGTTTCAAGTGTACTTTTTTTTATGAAATATTTGTTTTTGTTGATGTTTTTTTATAAATGTTGTTAAAAGCTTGATACATAAAAAGTATACGATTGTGTTGCACTCTTTATTTACTTTGGAGACTAAAAGTATCGGTTTGATTGAAAAAGTGTACAAGGTCCCGAAATATTTAATTAATAAATATAACAGTATTTTTTTAAATTACGTTAACTGGCATTAAAGATATTTCTATTAAAACAGAGTGTGTATATATATATATATATATATGTGTGTGTGTGTGTGTGTGTGTGTGTGTGTGTGTGTGTGTGTGTGTGTGTGTGTGTGTGTGTGTGTGTGTGT
>CABFOV010000231.1:207335-217642 GCA_902141375.1 Timema poppense
TGTGTGTGTGTGTGTGTGTGTGTGTGTGTGTGTGTGTGTACTAAATTGTTTAGTGTAGTGATTTAAAACCAACATTTTGCATAAACAATAAAAGTTATTAAAATACATAACAATTATTGAAATTTATAATCACTCCTTCGTAGTTAATATTACCCGCCTCGGTGGCATAGTTGGCTAACGCGCTAGTCATGTTGAGCTCTACTGCTGAGGACGGGGAGATCAAGGTTCGAATCTCGGTCGGGTGAACTGAGGGTGTTTTTTTCTAAATGGTTTTCCACTCTCCCCCCACGCAAATGCGGGTTCAATTCCTCTAATTCAACCTTCCCAATTCCTAATCCATTAGAGTAATTAGTACTTAAAGCGTATAACCCAAACGGGTAGTAAGACGCGGTGCTAAATTATTATTATTATTAATAATATTTAAGTAATGTCGTATTCTGATTACAAACAAAAGTGAACTTAGGATTGTATATAATATATTACTAATATACTTGAATGTTAATGTAATTACTATACGGAATATTAAAAATAAATAAGTATTAGGTAATGAAACAACATGGATCTTGTTATGGTTTCTACAAAGCATTAAAACAGAATTCATTTTGTGTTAGGTCGTGACGACTGTTATTTACCTTGATTGAAATTTGTTTTTAAGTTTGTATTGTAAAATTGGCATATTTATTGGTTGGTTTAAAATTAATTAGTATTTTATTTTTATTAGAATGAAAATGTAACAACACACCATTAATAGCTATATAACTTGATTGCAAAATTATCTTCAAGCAAAGATGAGCATTGCAAGCAGTGAATCATAATAATAATAATAACAACAAAACTATGCTCCCGTTTTAAGTTGCAAAATAACCAGTTTTAAATCAAGAAATAATTGAATACCATTGTGCAGCAAAAGCCTCATTCAATTTCAAATTGTTCGTTGTAATGGGGTGGCGATACGAACAAAATAGTTCAGTTACCAGCGATCTCCCCTTCTTCAACTAACTCCCTTACTCCCTTTCAATGAACAAACCTTTCCAGACAAATAGCTAGTCGAAGGTATTTAAATATTATTTACAGCTAGATAATTTGCAAACTTTCACAAAAAAAAACAACTTTCTTTGTAAAATGCAGTCTGAGTAAACTCGTTTGGGGAGTTAGTTTATGGTAAGGAGGGTGGCACCGCCACCTGAACCTAGCTTTGTAAAATCGCTTTCTAAAATCTGGACACTGGAAGGCAATTAGTAAAACCATATTTAAAGTGAACTGTTTTTAAAAAGGCCTGCTTGATAAAGATATCGTCACTTGGGACTGCACGTAGCGATCCCCGTGTTGAAATACTCAAGCTCTCCGAATGAGTGCAGCCATTTTAGCCTGGAAACTGTGGGTTTGGTGTTTACCTTGCCTGTGACCTGATCAGAATCAGTTTCAGTAACCATATTAACATATCTACCAGTAGGCCTAAATTGATGTCGAATCCGTTTTACAACTTCTTTAGAAAAATGTATGTAAACGGTCACTTCTGTTGCAGTGTTGTTTTGTTATTTTTTATACATTATTTCTCCAAACTTATTAAGTGAAAAATTTTCCCCAGGTATTAAGAGCAATGAAGCCAGGCAGTAGTTTCATTGTGTCACCTATAAACGCACGTTTGTCAGTGTCGATGTTACTGCTGGGAGCTAGAGGGAGGACCGCTCGACAGATTAGGAGAGTCCTTCACTTGCCGCAGGATATCAGGACGATCAAGAGGAACGCTATAAAGTTCCTGTCCTCTGACACGGTAAGCCTCGTGAATATGCAACGATTCTATTTGAAAAATAAACTCTTTAAACGAATGCCATCAAGTTCCTGTCCTCTGACACGGTAATCCCTGAGAATATAACAGGATGCTGTAATTGCTAAAATCTTAAAACGAACGTCATCCTCTGAAACGGTAAGCCTCGTGAATATTCAAGGATTCCATGTGAAAAATAACCTCTCTAAGAGAACGCCATCAAGTTCCTGTCCTCTGACACGATAATACCTGCGAATATGTCGGGATGCTGTAATTGCTAAAATTTCAAAACGAACTCCATCAAGTTCTTGTCCTCTGACACGGTACTCCCTGAGAATATATCAGGATGCTGTGATTGCTAAAATCTTAAAACGAACGCCATCAAATTCCTGTCCTCTGAAACGGTAAGCCTCGTGAATATTCAAGGATTCCATGTGAAAAATAACCTCTCTAAGCGAACGCCATCAAGTTCCTGTTTTCTGACACGGTAATACCTGCGAATATGTCGGGATGCTGTTATTGCTAAAATTTCAAAACGAACTCCATCAAGTTCCTGTCCTCTGACACGGTAATCTCCGCGAATATGTGCTTGCTAATCTCTCAAAACGAAAACAGAATTTATATCTTATGACGCGGTAATCCCCACAAATATGTATGGATTCCATGTGATTTCGAAACTCTCAAAAACAATATCGTTAAGTTCTTGTATTCTAAAGATAGATTCACACTTACAGAACGGTCGGCGCACAGTACTTTGCGTGTGAATTAAACAAACATCTTACAAGATAACTCGTTAAGGAATAACCTATTCGAGATTGTTCGCAGTGCGACACACGGCAACCTTTTAGTACACAACAAATATTACTGGAAATATATATAAATAATATAACATTCCATTATGTTAAGAACCTTTTCATAACTTTATGCTAAAATAAGTCACGAATGAAAAATTCGAGGTGATCTGTTATCATCCCGAATGTAGATGTACATATAAGAATTAATTATCAATCATACAGTTTTGTGTTGTAGAAATATAAGATCTTAACATGGGAATAAAACTGAATCGAATTGATTATGTTTGCATTACTTTTATACATAATATTGTATAAGATATAAGAGCGCTTATAATTAATGTCAATCTTGCCTTTCTATAGTGAAAAACGCAAATAAATGCAACTTGGATCAAACTATCCGTTTAAGTGGAATGTTTTTCTAAAGTTGCTCGGGGTCTAAGACTCTCTCATAAAATACGGATGAGAAAATAAATACGAGCCGGAATTAAAATAGTAGTATACTGTAAATTAAATAAACGTCTCAATCAATCTTAGCTATTACGTAATAAAAAAAACACGATCTAATCATGTTAAATACTCACTCCCAAATAAAATGTTTTTAACACTCTTCGCTTTTTTTTTTCTTATTTTTTCAAAAGAACTCTGACGACACCTTGCTGCTACTCGCAACAGGCCTGTTTCCGTCTATTTACATTAAACTTCAGCGTAAATTTGTCAACGAGGCTGAGAGATATTTTAAGGTCCAATGTCAGGGTTTGAACTATGAAAACCAGAAAGAAGCGGCACAAGTTATCAACAGCTGGATCAGTTCCGAGACAGTAAACTTACTTCAGAATGTGGTGCAGGCCGGTAAGTAATCTAATTACAACATGTAATCTTGTAGATAGACCAAAAGGTGTCAAGCTCACGTCGAAATCATACACTGGTGAGGTTAACATAATAAGTATCATATCGATAGCTATTAGGATGGTTCAAAATGTAGTTCTGGAGTATTATTCGTGTCGCTAAACGGGGAGACCTGAAGCCACCACAGGCATTTGTAATAATAAGAGACGACTAAAAGATCAAAAAGTTTGTAGTGTTTTTTCTGGACAGAGGGAGCAGTTATGGAGGGTATTTCATCAAAGATGATGGTCTGACCGTGAGATCTTTTGGAAGCCAAAATGACGTGATACAGGATGGCCCACGGAAAAGTAGTCCACCTCCTATTTCCAGTAGGCACCTCAATCTGAATTGGAGGAAGTCAATCCCCTTTCACTCATATTGTGACATGAAGAATGAGCAAGTGAACTGCTTGTCTAAAGCTTTATTGACTCATTATTCATGCCACAATATGGCTGTAAGGGGATTGACCTCCTCCAAGTGAGGCGCCTGCTGGATATAGGAGGCGGGCTACTTTTCCGTGGGCCACCCTATATAAGGCCCGAGGACAGGCCTGTTTGGGGATGTTTTCGATGTCAACTAAAGGGTAGCCAATGCTACACAAGTGGTGCCAACAATGTAGTTCTGTGTGACATCTGAAGCTAATTTAATTGTAATAACCCGCCTCGGTGGCGTAGTTGGCTGACGCGCTAGTCGTGTTGAGCTCGACTGCCGAGGACGGGGAGATCGAGGTTCAAACCTCGGTGGGGTGAACTGGGGGTGGCTTTTCCTAAACGGTTTTCCACTCTCCCTCCATGCAAATACGGGTTCACTTCCTCTAATTCAACCTTCCCAATTCCTAATCCATTAGCGTAATTAGTACTTAGAGCGTATAAACCGAACGGGTAGTAAGACGCGGTGCTAAATAATAATAATAAGTATACTTCTATCATCCTCATCGTTTTATGTGCTACAATTGAAAAATTAACTCTCAATGAAGGACTCGATATAATGCCATACAATAAAAAAAAAGTATAATTTTTGTCACGTTTTTATTTTATTTTTATTCCCCTTTTTTTCATTTTATATTTAGTTACTTTATTACTGATTTGGAATTAAATTTGTAATTATTTTGAAAACTATCCATGCTACAGATATCATTAATAGCATATATTAAAAGAGCATTTAAATTCCATTATTTATATTTTAATTTCACTTGAAATTCATGTTGTGAATCTAATTAGATTAAATTATTAATCTGGTGACACTTACTCTGTTTATATTTAGAGGAGTTATCGACCGATACCAGCCTGGTGCTGGTGAATGCCGTATATTTCCTTTCCAACTTTGCCGACAATTTTAAAAGTACTAGACCGCGGCCCTTCTATGTCAACAGGGAAACCATTGCAAATATTTCTATGGTGAAAGGGAGAACCAACATTATGTACGAGGAGCTTGAGGTCTTGGGAGCGACAGCAATACAACTAGAATACGAGGTAATATAAAATTTTAGTGACAAACTATACTCTGGTGAAGGGGTGGGAAAATGTTTCTACCCGAGGACCACATGGTCATCTTTAGGTCTCTAGCGGGTCGCATGTTACAAAAATCTACATTTACAAATAATAATTATTATTATTATTATTGTTTTGAGGCCCATCGACACATTGAGGTCATTAGGGCCTTGAAATATATTAAAACTTAGTCTAATCCCCATAGGGGAGAAAAGTAGTAATTTTCCTGCAGAGTATACAGGAAAATACACAAAATAATAAATGATATAGATAAAAGATAGAGATAAAATACACATTTAAGACACTCCATAGGAGTGCTCAAATGGGCTCTTAGTACAAATGAGTGATACACTTGCTAAAAAAAACCACAGGTGTATCACTCCGATAAGAAGACAAAACAAACATTAAAACAATATGTAAGTTAAATGAGAAAAACATATTAAAACAATATACAAGTTAAAAAGACAAAACAAACATTTTAAAATATACTAAAATGTTAAAAATGTCTCATAGAGATATATCCAGATGAGTCACTTTATAAAAGTGACTCAAATGGCATTAAAAAGATCCGCCTGGCGTATAAAACGGAGTAAACAAATAACTCCATCCGCGCTATCGCGTAATAAAAAGCGTAAGTCACCATTAAAATCAAGAGCCAGGCGGATAGGGGCTAGTTTGCGACACTCCACCAAAATGTGATACACACTTAGAGGAGCATCGCAAAACCCACACACTGGAGGTGGGTCCCCTCTCAATAAAAACCCATGGGTCAATGATGTATGTCCGACGCGGAGCCTCGTCACGATGACCTCCTCTCTTCTAGACTTTCGTATAGAAGAGGGCCACCGCGACACACCGTCCCTGATGGACCGCAGCTTGTTCTGAGCAGGGGTCGAGACCCACTGCTCGTGCCAGGTGCGTAAGACTCCACGCCGAACATAGCCCTTTAGATCTAAAAACATGACACCCAGACTCTGCCTCCTTGGCCGCCTGGTCCGCCAGTTCATTTCCTGAAAGACCGGCGTGACCAGGAATCCAGCAAAAGGCGAGTCGGGTGCTTAATGAAACAATTTTTAAAATGTGTTCGTGAATCATCTGCACGAGGGGATTCCACGAGTAGAGAGTTAGTTAACAATGCCAACAGAGCACTCATGGAATCCGTGCAGATGAGAACAGAACGGTGACACTTACTAAATAATGAACTTTATTTTCACACAAAAATACATTTATTACTCAACTAAATAACTTTGGTACACAAAGAAAGTAAAAAATAAAATCTAATATGTCAGCAAATAAATGTAAATATGTCATAACTCATGTTGCTTCTTAGACTACCTAAATATTCTTTAGTAACTACTCAAACTTCTATCGTTAATTGGATGCATGCAACTGTCCAAAATTCTGGGGGTCGCACAAATTGATGTCGCGGGCCGTAATTTGCCCGGGGCTGCCTAATAGAATATTGGCGTGATGGAGGCATAGTTTTTACTGGGATGTTACTATATGAAACCTTATGAATATTTCACACACAGAAACAATTAATTTATAATTTACGTAAATCGGTTAATGTATAAATGAAATTATGACAAAAGTCCCTATGCCATAAAAAAATTGTCGTCACTAAAAATAAATTTGTGTAGTAAGATTTGCATAAAAATCAAAAAGTACGTTTAAACTATCACTGGGCTTTACTAAAGCCCTCTGATTAATTAATAAAGAGATATTACTTGATACGATGACCAATTAAAGATTTTCTTAAATGTTCCTTTCGGAATTAAAAAATGAATCTAAACAATACCCTCATAGACTTTCCCAATGCATTGCATTTATGACTTTCGAAAATTCAAGTAATTGCAGAATGTAAAGTAAATGAACTAATAACCATTTATGTAAGCTTTACCAACGTAAATCTTTTATTTTGTGGTCAGTATACACGCTCAGTTTATCCTGAAAAGTAGAAGGGTTACTGTATTTGATACCACTATGGTGTTGATTGTATGATACCGTCGGGGTGTAATCGGTCGATTTAATCTGTATCCCTTTGTGGGAAAACAAAGTGTACTATAACTAAAGACAACCTGGTTTACAAAATAAATGAATGCTGTTTCCACAAATACATAGCTTATTTGAAATGGTATATTCCAAGCAATTAAAAAATATAACAATAAACTGTTTTTTCATTAAGTTGATCACTTTCTTGATTTACAAATGGAAACAAATTTGTATGGGTAAAGTAATTAGATATTGAAAGTATATTGTTACATTTAGGCGATTCCCTTCCCCCAGTGGTTCCTGAGATACGTAAGGGGGGCGGGGAGTGGGTGTGACGTTTTAGTTTAAGCGGTATACGTAATTTTAATTATTCTATATGTTAACCGATTATCTGAGTTATGCCCTGGCGAAATTTCAGTTTAATCGGTGTAGTGGTTTTTAGTGTAAGGGTAAAGTAGATTTGTAGCACATGATACAATGACAAATTGATTACTTCATAGTATAATAGTAGATAATATGTAAGGTAGTAGTTTTCTCAAATCAGCTTATTGTTTCAGGGATACACTCACCACCTGCTCTTATTTCTACCGTTCAAAGAGGACGGTCTATCTGGCGTGGAGGACAAAATCAATTACATAGATTTGGGAACATTGAAGTTACAACACTATGTGGACGCTATGGTTTGGTTACCCAATTTCAAACTTTCCACGGAAACAGATTTTAGAGAAGTTCTCGAGGTGGTACGATGAATCTTTACAAATCTGCCTACTGTCCTATAAAATAAACAACGAACACAAAGGCTTGGTTAGGAAATAAGACTGAAATAAATTTGTTAGATATTATTAATCGTGTTGAAACTTTATGTCCAAATATAATAATAATCATAATAATATGGATGTGCAAAGGTAATGGGAATCAAAGTCGAAGAAAAGTCAAGGATGAGACTTTTGTTATTTCCCCATAAAGCTCCTTTTAATTTTTAAGTTTTATTATTGTATGCAGACATATTTGAATATATATATATATATATATCTCCTCTGTTTAAATTTAAAAAATTTAACTATACACTCGTCATAGATTAATCCAACGAGATATAATGTCGAGGGCTAAATATTGGATTCGTGTGATCTATCTGAATGCAAGGAAGATGACATAGCTTGAAATATTATAGAGAATTAATTAAATTTATTTAATACCAATGAGTGTCAATGTCAGTTCATGATGATAAAAATGTTTTCAAAATAAATCGAAAGTTTTCTTCTTCCTTAAAAGTGTTTCAGAGATGCGAAGCTCATCATGGGTGTCAAAGTCGGAGCGGAGGAGATTTGACCTTTGACAAAGACATTTCGCACACTCCCAAATAATAATAATAATAATATGTATATTAATCAACTGTAATATCTAAGGTGATCGTGGTTATTTGATATTTCTTTAAAGAAATTTAAGACAGATAAAGATTAACCAGAAGGTAGATTCCTATTTAGTATTAACTTTACTACTAACTTAACATAATTATGTAGTTTATTCGTGCCAGCAACTTAAATTCATGTAAGTTGTATAATAAACCAACGTTATTTTATGTTTTCAGCTAGGTCTCAGTGACATATTTAAGAAAACTTCAGATCTCACCAGGATTTCCAGGAGTAACGGGGTTACGATTGATGAAATCAGACAGAAGGCTGGTATAGACATCGAAGAGGGTGACGACAAATCTGGTTCGTCAAACAAAAAACGCTTAAAATAATTTCTTCGTTGACTACACGATATAGTAGTTTGTTGCCACGCTGCGGTGTTGATTTTATATGCTTTCTGCACACGTCATATTATATTCCATGTTGAGAAATATTTATAAATATGAACCCAAAATCCCGTCTTTATTATGTATCTACAGAGAGTGAAATCTCCCTTAACGGACACTTCTGAATAGCGAATTCTTCTTCATAACGGAAAGTTTCAATTTAACCGGCAAAATAACATGGACTATTACGGTGAAACAACTTCCTAATAACAAACTTGCTCATATACATAAAAAAAATCTCTAAACAGCGGACGTAAATTGAAAACAACAGTTCATTTATGTTATTTAACTGTAGAAATGTCAGTGTTTAGAAGATTTTGAAGATCAGGTTATACCAAAAACAAATTAATACCATGTTAAATATTAAAATTATATTTATAGAGAATAACTGTTAATTTACGTAATTTAAAACGTCACTTAGACCCGCTTTGATTGCCGCTTGGTCTAAGACACTACTCTCGCAATAGACTAGACTACCGATGATGAGGATATCGCAGTTTGATCCCGGTCGGGTGTACTGAAAAGTTTTTTTAATGATTTCTCAATCATTCTCCACGCAAATGCGGGTACACTTCACTGAACTATACCTTCCTCATCCATAACCCAATATTGTAATTAGTACATAAGCGTCTAATTTAAACAGGTAGTAAGACGCGGTGCTAAGAGAAAGAGTAGCTTTCTCAAATAGGTCAAGTTAAAAAAAAAGGATCATAAACACATAAATACGTTATTTGACTTAGGTTAAAATAATGTCCCTGCCAAATATCGTTAAAATTGGTCCAAATATTCAGCAGTTATCCCAGTTATCGTTGAACAGGCGGACAGGTGAAATTTAAAAAGGATGAGTTATAACAGGACCTCGTTAGACTTGGTCAATGTTTGTTATGATATTGTGAACATTTTTTTTTTTTTTTTACTGACGGTTCTATATGTTTTAAATTAATTTTCAGGACAGTTGATGCATATGTCAAGCAATGTAAGGCCCAGAGGACAAGTGATGCTGGAAGCTGATCACCCTTTCATGTTCGTCATCAGAGATTATACCGGCACCGTCATCTTCATCGGACGTTATACCGGTCCTGACTAGTTGAGTCCGGTCCATACCAACCTCTATAACTATTCCACAGCCCTCATGGGGCACCAGAGAACGTTTTATGAACAGGGGAGAGAGGTGGGGGAGGAGAGCGGGGGCAAAATGATTGTATGTACATGCTAAGTTAGGACGAATAAAGAAAAAAAAAGTATGCGAACCTTACTTAGTACGACTATCACTGAACCACTTTTTGATAGGTTATGTATGTACGGTCTATGTGATGTACATAAAAAATATATAAAATCATGTACAGTAGCCCCATGGCTTCTTTGGTGTTGAGTGACAGATCACAGCTGACGACTGACGGCTTTGAAACGTTACCAGACCAAATTATATATCCTTACACCGAACCATATGATCTGCAAAAACATGTGTTTAACAGCTGTTACTTCTGGCAGTTAAAATTTAGGTATATTCCTGAATGTTGACTGTCAAAAATCAGCTGTGAGCTGTCAGTCAGCACCAAAGAGGCCATGGGGCTACTGGA
>CABFOV010000231.1:220734-248420 GCA_902141375.1 Timema poppense
TGTGTGTGTGTGTGTGAGATATATATATATATATAGAGAGAGAGAGAGAGAGATAGAGAGAGATATAGATAAAGAGAGAGAGAAGTAGTTGAAGATTTGGCTGGATCTCACCATCTCCATGTTAAAATCGCACTAATGTCTGAAACTTGTTTCCTTTTCTTAATTTTAACTCCTTCAAAATTTAAGGAAATAAACAGTCTCTAGTTATTTCCTATACACACAACTTTCAATGGATATCTTCATATCCCATTTTAAAACAATTTTTCAGTTTTTAAATCCAATTTAGTTAGGAGCCACACAGGTCTTGCGACCATAAAAAAAAACTAAGCTGAAATGTTGATGGATGTCGACGTATCAAGACCCCCCGAACTCTAAAAAATAGTATTTGCAATGCCATATGTCTGTGTGTCTGTTTAAACTTTAAATTAAGAGTAGTTTAATAAAGGGCGAAAATAGAAAAAAATCGATTTTCTCAAAATCAGCTCTAACGATTTTGTTTAAAATTCGTATTTAGGCGTTGATTAAGATTATAGATAAACTGGCTATTTTCATTTTCCCATGAAAATGACTTTTAGGGTACTTTGAAGAAGCTGAGATTTCCGTATCTCCACAACTATTTGAGATACTAAATAACTTATCATTGCAAAATTGTAGTATAATTAAAATTAAAAACCTTAATATGAAATATATTTTTATAAAACCAACAGTTTCTGAGATATTGGCAAATGTATTAATACAATTTTGTGAGCTTGAGTTGTAAAGAGATGCAACTTAAGTTTTAACGCGATAATTATCCAATGCCATAGAGTAATTAAATATAAGTATCTCAAAAAGTATATATTTTTTCCTTAAACCTCTTAGGAGAAATGTTTGTACAACAATGGTATACCCCCATTTTAGACTCAATAGTCAATATTAACATTTTTTTATTGGTCAAAATTTACAAATGAGGAATTTAATAGCAGTGCGGTGAGATGAAGATGTGCAACACCTAATAAAATGTCAAAATTTTAATACGAAGTGTTGACCCTTGTGGATCCAATATTGATCTTTTTTATCGGTCCAAACATACAAATGAGGATAATAATTCTTTAAAAATAAAATTATAAAATTTAAATCGGGACTCAACAAATGTATAGTGCCATTTATGCTTGGGTTTTCTTGTGTATATTATTTAGTTTCACATATATTACGAGTTTTGAGTAAATATCTCCATTTTTAAACAATAGAGCAAGAAAGTCCGTGCGGAGTTCCATACCATTTATTTTTCGTTATATTTGACTCTTTAATATGCGACATGGTTCATCAATATTTTATTGAACAGAAACATTAAATTTTAGATAGCTATAACTTGTGTGTCTATTCAACTTAATTTAAAGATAGTAAAATAAATTAAAAGTTATTGCTAGTTGGCCGCGTAGTTAAGACTAAAAAAATAATAAAATCTATTATAGTAAAAATAAGCCATTTACTTGTAGTTACTGTATGCATATTAAACATGAATAATTATAACTATAATTTTATTTTGCAATATAGATATACCACTATGACAATGAAATTGAAGACGTCTCATTTTGAATTTAAAGTGTTTATCCAATAATGGTTTTTTTACGCCATCAACCATTCATTTTGATTAAACATAACGGGGCATCGTATTTTAAAATGTTCCCTATATATGTGGGTATGCCAACAAGTACGCTTTCATTTGGGATATATTTTTTTGGTAAGTACTGAACTACCAACTATTTACTTTGCTATTATAGGTGTATTTTGTAAAAAGAATATAGTTTCGTTTTCAACTTGATTCTTGATGTTTAATATCTACTAAACTTAAACAAACCAAGTTCGTATATATTCAGGAACATCAACATTTTCACTACACAATTTAAAAATATTAAATTAAAAAGTTTTTAGAAACAAAGACAAATGTAAAGAAACAAAAAAATAATAGGGTAATTTTAAAAATGGAATAGTGCATTTATTGAAACTCAAAGAAACAAACGCTCACGTCAATTTTATATTGTATATAAATTATATTATATGTAGTTCATAGACAAATATAATACAGAAATGCCTTAATCATTAGCTAATTTCTTACGTTGCTAATCTAAGCTTTGTAGTAAAACTTAAAGTTTAAAATAAATTGTTATGGTATTTAGGAATAATTGAAATCATTAAACATACTTACCAGGATTTTAAGAAGACCTGGATTTAAATAATAAGCCTTCACTTCGCATGTTACACTTTTATCACAAACTATATCTGTGTGTGACTAACAGTGTGTCAATAAAATATATATGAATTCCATTGGATTTAATTCCAAAATATTTTTATAGACAAACTATGAGAAATGCATGGATAATTCTAGCATACTTTTACAATAATAGAAAGCTTATTAAGTGGTAATTATGTTGGCATGACATGTTGTACAGTTTCTGAAAAAAGTGTACTTACAATTACCTGTAAAATAAAGGAGAACAATTCAGTCCACGTCACCTTAAGTATATTGGCTTTTATTTTATGTATGAATAACGATTATATAATAATAATAATAATAATAATAATAAGCTAATAATGAGAATAATATATTATTTGAACACATCACCTGAAAGAAGTCCAACTCAAGTTTCACAATATCCCGGCAAATCGTAGAGTAGTTAAATATGTATTAGATTCTAGACCAGTTGATCACGTATGGAGCTATCTTGTCATTGAAAGACGATATTTGTGTATTCTAAACTCACAAATATATCGATTATTTTCATATCATATAAGAGCGTGACCAAAATAACCTTGATGGATCATAATCGGTAATGTTATAAGAAAATGTATTTAATTTGAAAATTTAAATTTTATTTATTAGATTTTTCTAGAAAGGTACCTTAGGGTAAATAAATATTTGAGGAGATTAAATGTAATTAATAAATATAAGATGTATAGAAGAAATTAAGAACGAATGGGTGAACGTTGAACCTTTGATTAGTTTATAAATCAATCGGGGCCCAAAAAATTTCACCGAACCCCTGCTTTAGATAGTTTTGATGTATTTACCTCATATTTTCAAACCTTTTTTTTCTTCTCTAGAACCTACTTAGTGCATAGACTGCAACAATGAAGCCGACAACGAGGAATGTATCCTGTGTAGTTTGGATCGCTGTAGGTAAGTACTCTGTTTGTATGTATATATATATATATATATATATATATATATATATAGTACTCTGTTTGTATATATATATATATATATATTGATTGATTGATTGATTGCTTATGAATGGGATTACACCCAATTTCTGCGTATTTAAAATCCCCTTTAAATCGTCGTCTACATATAAATGTGTCTTTAAATTACAAAAAGTTAAGATAAAAATATATCAAATTAATTTAAAATGATTTGTATAGAATTATTATGAACCGGTTTCGTCCCACGGATCGTAACTGTGGTAGGTATACCTTGATTTTGGTAAGAAGCGCTTTCTTAGAGGATTTATTTCGTGCCAGAATTTTACTGTATAGTAATATTTTGGATGGATCGTTGCCTTCAAGAAAGATACCACCGAAATATTACTTTGCAGCAGAATTCTGGTAAGAAATAAGGTCAACCAGAACGGCTTCGTACCAAAACCAGGGTATAGTACAGCTCGAACTAGTTTTTTGCGCCTTAGAGAGGTTTTATTCAGTCTTCCATAAAATAAAGTGATGATGTGATGATAGTACTCTGTTTGTATATATATATATATATATATTGATTGATTGATTGATTGCTTATGAATGGGATTACACCCAATTTCTGCGTATTTAAAATCCCCTTTAAATCGTCGTCTACATATAAATGTGTCTTTAAATTACAAAAAGTTAAGATAAAAATATATCAAATTAATTTAAAATGATTTGTATAGAATTATTATGAACCGGTTTCGTCCCACGGATCGTAACTGTGGTAGGTATACCTTGATTTTGGTAAGAAGCGCTTTCTTAGAGGATTTATTTCGTGCCAGAATTTTACTGTATAGTAATATTTTGGATGGATCGTTGCCTTCAAGAAAGATACCACCGAAATATTACTTTGCAGCAGAATTCTGGTAAGAAATAAGGTCAACCAGAACGGCTTCGTACCAAAACCAGGGTATAGTACAGCTCGAACTAGTTTTTTGCGCCTTAGAGAGGTTTTATTCAGTCTTCCATAAAATAAAGTGATGATGTGATGATAGGCGAAATAATATTAGGACTATATTTGATGATACATAAGTTTTTAAATTAACATTCTATTTTATTAATCACAATACACACCAAGTGATATCAAAACCCTTTAAGTTACTATTATTATAATTTAATGAATAAAATAATAATGTATGTATTTAACATGTCAACGCTAGTAAAACCAAAAATACTTTTTTAAACTGTGCCCATTTCAAACTCACTTTTCCTGAAAGATAGGTTTATCTTTGTTGGCTCCACTATAGTATAGCTCATAGGTTAGGTCCATAGTTAAATCTGTTACCTAATGTAATATTGTTATCTAACTGGGTAAACTTAGTGACTATGTCTTTGTTACAGTTCTGGTACAACTATGCCACAGTCATATTTTGATTGACCGACTGGCTTTGAACCTGTTTACTCAAGAGTTTTACGAGGTAGCTTTCCAGAATATTATGTACATTTACATTATTGTGAACTACATCATAAGTTAACATTAATAAGATTAAGAGACGTTACACATTAGCTGAACTAGTATAGTTATATTCTTATAGATTGAAAAATGACCCTTAGACAAGGGAATCGAACCCGGGACGTTTAGCTTAGCGCGCCACTGCTCTAACGTTGAGTTATTCAGATATAGTCACGTGATCAGGGTTCTTCTCCACTCATATTTTAAGGCAGAACATGTGATGGACGTGTGAATATCATCGGCTATTAAGATGCGGCCGAAGGGAGCGAAAGTATTTTTTACAGTTTTTTATAGCATTAAATTGTTTTGGTCAAAATAGATCAAATATTTCTTCAGTAGCAACATAGAGTTTATTTTTCTGCATATGCTAATATCAACATCTTGAATATCTGTCAAGGGTATTCTGGAATTTTGACAAAACTTTTTCATTTTATTTAAAATGTTTTGACAAAATTCCAGGACACCCTTGACAGATATTCAAGATGTTGATATTAACATGTGCAGAAAACTAAACTCTATTTTGCTACTGGAGACATATTTTATTTATTTTGGTCAAAAAAATGCAATTATATAAAAACTGTAAAATTACTCACGCTCCCTTTTAGCTATCTTCAGGTGATCTGGTGGTCTAGGAGTAAGGTGTCAGACCATGCTAGGACTGTGTCGTGTCGCTACCATTCACACTGATAGGACTGTGTTCGTACCGTGCTGGACCGTGACCTTGGGAAATCACTTTAGTAACGATCCAAGACGAAACAGTCCCAGCACGGCCTGCGCACAGTCCTATCAGTGTGAATCAAACTTTATACTACCAATAATACAAATACGTAGTACGTTCCAAGTGAATTAAGATGGAAGACAGTAACGCTGTATAATTAAGTTTATACATATACGTCCATCACATACTCTGCCTTAAAGCATGATTGAAGAGTGAACCTTAACATGAGAGGGTCCCTGTATAGTTTAGTCGGAAAAAAAACATTGGCGCGCTAAGCCAAAGGTGTCGGGTTCGATTCCCGTGCCCCAATGTAATTTTTCAATTTATTCGATTATATTTTAGATACGGGTCATCTCCATAATTATAATTATTCATCCCCCAAACTTCACCTTTCATAAAAGTTGATTGCATAGCTTTGCTTTCTCCCATAGTATATCTATTGTAAATCTCATTTTCAGTTTCTGTCTGGTAGTTTTTAATTGTATATTTTTGTGAGTTTTATTCTGAAAGTTGAAAAATGACACCTGGACACGGGAATCGAACCCGGGACCTTCGGCTTAGTACGCCAATGCTCGGGTTCGATTCCCGTGTCCAGGTGTCATTTTTCAACTTTCAGAATATGATATTTAAGAGGTGTAATCCTCCTAAAATGCATTAACAAATAGTTTCGGCTATTTGTTTCATTAATTTGTGAGTTTTGTTTAATTAACTTTATATTTAAAAAATATTAATACAATTTAGCTCTACACACTTTCTCATTATTCAATACTATGAAACTAAGCTGGCCACCAATATATTTTTTTAACCCCCCATTAAGGTGAGAGTGTAGGGAACTCCAGAAAAAGTCAGTATTTTTACAGGTTTTTTTTAAAAATGTGTTTAGTGTAGAAATTTTCTTCGCATGGTTATATCAACGGTTGTTGAATAAATATATCATGAGCATAGTGGCATTATATGACGAACTTTTATAAATGAAGATAAAAGTTGTCATTAAGTTCCAGGACAACCTTGACAGATATTCAAGAATTGTTGATATCATGTGGGAAAAAAAATCTTCGTGTTCCTACTGGAACAATATTTGATATATTCCATAAAACGTTTTGATATTAAAAAACTGCGCTTTTATCGCGTTGATGTCACATTATAGCTTTAAAAACATAATTACTGTTTCCCTAGCAAAGTAACCTCGTAACGATACTTCAAACCCCTAACAATAATATTATTGCCATAAAACATCCGTACTCTTAATTTTACTTGTTAACAGGGTTATGTACCATTTAGCTTACAAACTATAAATTTGTGCATAGAAATTAATTAAAATCTGTTTATATACGTATGTGTGGAAAAAGGTAAACTATTATTATTTTTAGCACCGCGTCTTACTACCCGTTCGGGTTATACGCACTGACGCTAAATGTGTAATGGAAGAGTGATTGTGAGGTGAAATGAAGGACCTACCATTTTAACGTGAGTTTCGAACCACGGTGGAGGCCTGGAATTTCCCACATTCACAAACTGTGATTAATACACGTCTTGTCAGAGGTGAAGGAAGTGTTTGGTAATCAGGAGGTAAACTAGCTATTAAATTTACACTTTTATCATAATTATTATTGTTTTTATAGGGATTGCTTGGTTGCATCATTATGTTTTATTAAGTATAAGAAAAAGCAAACTAACCTTAAATTCAGCAAGTCAATAAATAAATATTAGGCTCGTTGTTTTGATAACGTAGGCCTACCATTGATTTTTTACGGAAAGTAACCTATCATTTTATATTTATCTTGGGGTTTGACATACACTTGTAAGTAAAAAATCAAGAGAGGACACAAAACTCAGGAATATTTAAAAAAGTGTGAATTTTAGTGTTGTGTACACATAAAAATTAACCAAAATATGGAAATAATATGTTTAATACCCTGATTTACGCGGACAGATATTGGGATCTTTCATAAATGTGCATTTTTACTCGGATATTTGTCTTTATATTCAAGTATTTGAAAACAAAATTACTCCAAAGCACGGTGTAGGAATCAATTTAATCAAATACAATATGAAACTGAATTTCTACTTATTGCATTTTGATTGATATTTTTGTTACGATCCTAACCTACTATTCAAACTCCAAGAATATTTAATCAGTGCTTCCCGAGAAACTAGTGTGATGTTACTTACAATATACTAGAATAATACAGCTGGAATTTGAACACTTCTGACTTAATACCTGTAAAATCGGTACGATAGTTAAAAGTCTTGGGATAACCTCTTTAGAGCTTCCATATTATGGTAAATATAGAGAAGTTGGAATTTTAGAAGGAGCGTACTTAACTATTTACGAGGGGGGAAAGAGCCCACCAAATTACATCCAGCCACTGTTCATAGAACTTCTAGTAAGGCTGTAGTAACGATAAGAACATGGAGGGAGCGAGGTCCACTGTTTACAGAGCTACTAGTAAGACTGTAGTAACGATAATAACATGGAGGGAGGGAGGTCTACTGTTCACAGAACTACTAGTAAAACTGTAGTAACGATAATAACATGGAGTGAGGTCTACTGTTCACAGAACTACTAGTAAGACTGTAGTAACGATAATAACATGGAGGGAGGTCTACTGTTCACAGAACTACTAGTAAGACTGTAGTAACGATAATAACATGGAGGGAGGTCTACTGTTCACAGAACTACTAGTAAGACTGTAGTAACGATAATAACATGGAGGGAGGTCTACTGTTCACAGAACTACTAGTAAGACTGTAGTAACGATAATAACATGGAGGGAGGTCTACTGTTCACAGAACTACTAGTAAGACTGTAGTAACGATAATAACATGGAGGGAGGGAGGTCTACTGTTCACAGAACTACTAGTAAGACTGTAGTAACGATAATAACATGGAGGGAGGTCTACTGTTCACAGAACTACTAGTAAGACTGTAGTAACGATAATAACATGGAGGGAGTGAGGTCTACTATTCACAGAACTACTAGTAAGGCTGTATTGACGATAAGAACACGGAGGGAGGGAGGTCTACTGCTCACAGAACTACTAGTGAGACTGTAGTAAAGATAAAGGCACGGAAGGATCTAGGTCTGCGGTTAATTGAACCTCTAATTTATAAAGTGATTACTATAAAACCAAAAGGTACAATATCACCACTGAGTCTAAAGGATTGAACTTGTTTTGCCAGGTGCTGCGTAAGACTGTACCCGATAGTTTCGTGGTGAGTCCGCTGAGTGCTAGGCTAGGTGCAGCGCTGATTGCTGTGGGAGCCAGAGGAAACACGGCAGAGGAACTGACTAACGCTCTGCATCTGCCCAACGACCCAGGCGTCATCAAGAAGACCGTGATGCGCTTTCTCGCAGCTCCCAAGGTAGGGACTGCATTTTAATCATGAATTTATGTTTCATACCCCCCGTCTAAATATCTATTCAAGCTACACACTTTTATATTATTATTATTATTATTATTATTATTATTATTATTATTAGCACCGCGTCTTACTATCCGTTCGGGCTATACGCACTTACGCTAATGTGTAATGGTAGGGTGATAGTGAGATGAAATGGAGGACCTACAGTTTAACGTGGAATCCGAACCACGGTGGAGGCCTGTCATTCCCCACATTCACAAGTTGTGAATAATACACGTCTTGTTAGAGGGTTTGGCAAGCAGATAAATCTGTGCCGGGACCGAGGATTGAACCCCGGATCCCCAACACAGATGTCCAACACCTTACCCCTAGACCACCAGGTCACCTATCTTTTATACTAATTACGCTAAAGTGTTAGGGATGCGGAAGTTTGAATTTAGAGGAAGTGTACTAACATCGGCGTGAAATGCGTGTGAATATATACGAGTAAGTATATATTCATATGAATATATATATATATATATATATACATGTATATATATATATATATATACATGTTAAAATATACATACAGGTAGGTGAAATGTGTATATATATAAAAAGTAATGTTAAATTGTTGTACATAGAGGTACGTAAATATAATGATTGCTTGTTAAACATAATTTTGTAAGTTTTATATTTACATATATAATACATAGATAGGCTAAGTATAACCAATTGCAAATTTTATAGATATAGGTACAATACATTACGTATATAAGTTAAACGTATTTTTTTTTATATAAAACCGAGTATTTGAACTACTGGACAGTAAATATCTAGTAGATATTTATATATCAGTTAAAGTCCTATAATATATAGACGAACTGGCCTCATCTCTAATATTGATTAAAGCTTATGATGCCCTATACGTGAACATGGAACAAAATTGTTTCAGGGATTTGATGGTAAAATGCCACGTAAATACATGTATAGTATGTGGTAATTCGAAATAATTATACAGAAGAAATGTAGCAGCGTTCATGGCAAATACCACGTAAATCAATAAACCATTTCAGAATGTATTTGACTATGGGCTCTTAGATTACTCTAAGGCGTCACTCTCACAATATAATGGACTACTCTCTTCCTCCTTCCCCCTCCCCCATATTATTATTTTCAACACACATATCGAAGAATCATCATAGACTCTACCATAAAATACGACTGACTATCGACATTTTTATGAGGAATGAATTTAATTTCCAAAATAAAATATAGCCTATGTTACTCGCTGATAATGTAGCTTGATATTGGTGAAAGAATTTTTAAAATAGGTCCAGTAGTTTTAGAGTCTATCCATTACAAAAAAAAAATCAAATCTTTCCTCTTTATAATATTAGTGTAGAAGTGTACATTGCCGTTAACAAGGAGATTGAGTTCGAGTCCTGATCGGGTGTATTGAGGGTTGTCTTTCCGAAATGTTTTTTTCCAGTTTATATCCACACAAGTACACGCACACTTAATTTAAATTCAACCAAGTCAACCAATTCAATCTAGATCCCAGACATATTCTACGAGGATATGTGTGTTTAAGAATATATTGAATAGTTTATTTAGACAAACTAACAAATATGACCTACCGGAAACTCAACGTTTCATCCATGAGATTCCACTCTGTATTTTTCAGACCAATAACGAGAGTGAAGTATTGCTAGCGAACGCCCTCTTCCCAAGCGACGAGTACCCGCTGAAGCAGAGGTACGTGGCGGACGCCCATACATTCTTCCGGGCCTACGTGCAGACCGTGGACTATCAACAATCGGGAGAGGTGATGGAGACGATCAACAGATGGGCGGCCGAGAAAACTCACAACCTGATCAGGGATATGGTGGAACCCCGTAAGTAGTCGAACGAAAACATGGCTCAGTATTTCCGACCAAACGGCATAGCTACAAGCTAAATTGTTCAAGGACGCACCGAGGGAGGGTATTGCCACTCGACAATACTGCCAAAGAAAATGAGAAGGGGGATGGGGGGTATTACAAAGATTGTTCTTTAATTGGAATAGAGTCCTAGTTGCGTAGCCGAATAGTGTGTGGTCTGTTGAATTATAAAAGTTTAATCATTTTGTGATTTAGTAGACCTCGGTCGTCTTGGAGTAAAAATAGAGCTTCAGGACCCAATGTTGTGAGGTCAAACCCAGGGGCATCCGATTTTCAAACATTTATCAAGGAGTGTAATCCGATCTCTCTTTGGCTTGGAATGCCAAGTCCCTCAAAAACCGATAATTTTATATAATTGCCCCCTTTATCCCACTTGCAAAAATAAGATCCCACCATCACTGAATCTAACCATTAAATATCATTTATTATATAATACAATATTTGTACTGTCCAGTCCAGAGTAGTATATTATAATAAATTAGTTTGTCAGTCTGTAATGAGCATTGCGTGATATCTACATCACATAGAGGTCTGAAATTTTAAAATTAGTCGTCCTGCCTAGAAACATGTGCATCTCTTAGACCCCTTTCACACGGGGCCACCACGATGGTGCCACCATGCCTTTGCATTAAGTCAAGTGTAACCTTTCAGATGTGGTGGTGGCGGACCGCATCGCTGGTGGCGCGGCCCGAATTACTGGTAGCGGACAAGGCGATTTTTCGAGCAACCAAGCTGGCAGCGCCACCGCGTGTTTACATTAATTCAAACGGAGCTCTTAACACGAGGCGCTACTTTCTGTGCGACCAGAAGCGTATTGTTACTGAAAAGTATTTTTGTGTGTGTGTGCTTATTTTCTGTTTAAAAAAATTAATATCGAAGCTGAAAAATCGTATTTTGACACCGATAGAGACTGTCTCTCATGTTTATGCCCACACCAGTCGAATAATTTCTTAAACACTCCTGTAACTCATCAAAAGATGTAATGCTCATGCTCGGGAATAAAAAATTGTCGGGATTCTGCCAAAGATCATTTTACAGAGTTCAAAATACACCTTTCGTTGATCGGTCCAGCAAAAGTGGATGAACCCAAAACTTTATATTTCGCCACTTTCGGCAATTACTCAACCGAGTGTATATAAAAATACTTAGTGCTGCTTCTTCTAGGTCCATTTTCAAACCGCGCGCAATTGGTGGCAAGAGAAAAATGGTCACGCCACCAATAGAAGCGCCGATCTCAGGTGGCGCACCCATGGGGACCCCGTGTGTAAGGGCTCTGTTGTAATTAGAAGTTTTGTATTAGATTTTTTAATATATTAAAAGCTGGGTAGGAATAAATTAAGTGAAGATATTTTTGTTTCTTGTCTGTTTAAAACTACTAAAAGCGTTGCCCAGAGTAGACATGCAATACATTGCATACAGGTACTTCTGCTAGTTGTAAATATGACCACCCAGGTGTTACGCATTTGGTTAATAATTATAAATCTTACTTGCGTTCAACTTTAGACGAACTACGCGGTGTGATGGACATGATCATTATCAGCGTGGCTTACTTCAAGGGAGAGTTTACCAAAGTATTCAGGCCTGCCAAGCTGAAACCATTTTTTGTCAGCGACAATGTTGTGAAGAAGGTGCCCATCATGAAAGGAAGGTTTAATACCTTCTATGAAGATTTAGTGGACTTGGAAGCAAGAGCCATAGAGATACCTTACAAGGTATTTGGGATAAGGTACATTAGCCCCATGGCTTCTTTGGTGCTGACTGACAGCTCACAACTGATAGCTAAAAGCTTTGAAAAGTTACCAGATCAAATTATGTATCCCTACGCCGAACAATATGATCTGCAAAAACATGTGTTTAGCAGCTGTCACTTCTGGCAGTCAAAATTTAGGTATACACCTAAGTGTTAACTGTCAGAAGTCAGTTTTGAGCTGTCAGTCAGCACCAAAGAAGCCATGGGGCTACTGTATATTAGATAAGACAAGCAAAGCCAAACCTACTTAGCCTACATTTCCGTGTAAAGGTTTTACAAGTGCTCTACATAATAAGAAACACTCAAGAGGGATTGGTTGAGGGACAAAAAGGTTGAGTATATATATATATTTTTTAAATATATAAAATGGACTGGAATATAAACTTTTGGCTTAGCGCAACCATAATCTCTACTGTTTTGTTAAATAAATCAGTGTGGGCCAAATGCGGCCTGCGTTAACTGAAAACGCGGTCCTCACAGTATCTTGGAGGGATCCTTATAGGGAAACCCTCGGTGGCAGATGTGAAATAGCTAATGATTCAAATAAAAATACGTATTTAAAAAGTTCATGATTCCATTTTAATAAGTATATATTTGATTAATTTAATGCTAGGTTATTTTGTGAACAAAGTTAGTGTGCTTGCATATTTCTGAGATAGTATTAGTGTTTTTATATTTGAAAAAATCTACCAACCAAAAATAAAATTGATATAAGAGTGTTGAAAATTATTGTTTATTAAGTTTTATTTGTAGGCCTCTATTAAGTTGACGGGATTACTAAATATATATTCGGAAAACAGTGCAAAGTGATGATCAGATTTGGCCCTTGGTAGGAACAACAATGGACCATCCTGATTTAACTCAAATTATTTTTATATACTGTCAATAGCACAGTTGTATTTGAAGATTGTTATAAAACTAGTTGATACTCTCACACGTCCTCCTTAAACGGTGAGGTACGAATATTTTTTATGATAGTAAGTAAAAAACAAAGTAACTCAGTAATAAGGTGGCATGAAGTTAAGGAAAAGATTATGGTTCAGACACCTTTTAAGAACTATAATAATTAATTAAACCAACTCATATATTTTTAAGTTAGTTATTTCATGAATAATTAATATTAAATTTTGATTTTAAAATAAAATTTAGCACCAATAAATTGAAGGATATCCGTTATTATCATTATATCTGAAGGGAAAACGGACAACTACCAAGAAATAGCCGTCAAACTCGTCATATATTTATGGTATCCTATGTTTGGTGTTTCTACAGGGAAGGACACACAACCTATTAATACTCCTGCCTTACGACATTGAAGGGTTGTCTAACCTTGAAGACAAGATGGTAGGTATCGACATAAGTGAGATCCATCTCCAAAACCACTTAGAAGTCAAGGTTTGGCTACCCAAGATCGAACTCTTCACAAAGACCAGAGTACTGGATATTTTAGGAAAGGTATAGCATGTTGTGAGATATTTTAAGCATGCATATAGCTTATAAATTAATTTTAAACGTCAACATTTTATTTTGTTAGAATATCGATTCTCCTTCTGGAACATGGAACTTACAAATTCAAAATTCTAGAACAAAATTTGTTGGAAATCTTTCAAAATAATGTTAATGGCTATGCCAACCATTTCAGCGTCTTTATTGAAATTTTTATCATAAAAGTCCCAACCTCAAAAAATGTGTGAGGCATTTTTATGTAACAGTACAAATATTATGGAGGATCCATAAAAAAAAAATTGTATATAATAATTATGAAATTCTAGCATCAGAAAGCACATTATATTTTCTACAAAAGATATAATGTTCGAACTAATTAAAACATGTCCCGTGCAGACTTTAAAAACAAAATGTATTTTAGTGGAAATTTGGTGCATACTTTCAATCATATTCTATTTTCCACCACGTCTAACTTTAATTTGGGTTACAACTTATTTACATGTGCATTAATTACGCCAGTGTGTTAGGAATAGGAAAGGTCGTATTTAAAATAATTCTACCCAGTGTGGAAGGAGAATGGGAATCAATTAAGGTAAACCTACCTTTAGTATATCCGATCGGGATTCAAGCCCCAACCTCCGCATCATCGGCAATCCAGTCTATTTCAAGAGTGATGTCTCACACCATTCGATCACCGAGGCGGGTGTTAAATAAAACTGGAAGGTGTCATTTCCCCTCTAATCAAATTAATTTTACAAATATATAAGATTATCTATTAATAATGTAAACTCATTTACCTTTAATGTTTTCTAAAAATTGTTTTACACGATATTGTCTTTTCCAAGTCAAAACGTTACAAAATGGTATCCAAACAAAATTAATACCAAATTTAAATTACGACAAATAGGTGTTAAGATACTTACTACACAAAAAATGTAAGAAACATTAGAACAAAATTATTCTTATTTTTATCTATAAAATCTACAAAAAACTTTTTTCTAAAATAAACAATGTTGCGGGACTTTCCGTACCATTTTTATTGATATATGCCACGTATTTATTGATATTTTACTAATAATCCATTACAACTTAAATAACTTTACTAGTATGTTTTATATAAAAATTAATATAAATACTAAGCAAATTCTCCAAAAAAATTTGTTTGAGGACAAAATTTTTACACACCAAGAGCTTGTATGAAGTTTCACCTCCAAATAATAAAATGTTACGAACTTGATAAAATATCTGCCAATAAGTCCCAACTTCAAAATTAGTTTAGGTATAACTTACCATATATATTTACTATTAATTACAATGAGAACATTATACAATTATCTTGTAGCTATGTCATTATAATATTCAAAGCTTTCTCAATGCACAGATAGTCTTATAAATAAATAACGTAATATTTTGTTTCTGTTAATGATATGCGTTAGTCGTTTTGTCATTGAATCACATTTAGATTCAATTTTCTTATGAATGGACATATCTGACAGCTAGAAAAATTTACTATAACTACGATCACATATTCATGCGTCAAGCTATGTGATATGACTCTCAATTTTGATAAATATTATCATTACCTATAAAATTACACTAATGATATAGTGAAATGACCGCCTCTGTAATCTAGTGGTCAGAGTTTCTTGCTAAATATCCAGATATCCCGCTCTCAATCCCCGGCACCTCCATATTTTTCCGTGAGGCAGAGGGTCTGGAACGATGTCAGACTCATCCTCGTGAAGACAAATGAGATACTCGAATGAGTATGGTAGCGGCTCCGGTCTAAGAATATGAGCTTAACGGCCGGACGGTTCGTTGTGATTACCAGGACCCCTGTATCCACAGATCTTCGCCAACAGACAGCGGCCAATCGGTCGGTATGGCTCGATAGCGGGATAACATAATAACTATCAATACTGACAGCAAAAAGAAATCTATTAGTATTTTCTAAAATGAACTATAAATGTCCATTCGTAAAGACATAAAGGTGTATACCATGATTTTGATATAAGGCCAGTTCTGAAAGGTCTTATTTTGTAACAGAATACTGTTGAATAGTAGTATTTTGGTAGGATTAAAAAAAACTCCATAACGAAAAGCCCATTCTGCAATGCCTATTATCATACCTAAATACTACTATACAGTAGGATTTGGGTAAGAAAAAAGGCCTTCCAGAAAGGGTTTTCTACCCAAATCAGGGTATATATTAATCTGTTATTCTCCTGATATGTCAATCTAATCACGCGCTCCACGTTGGCCATGCCGTTTCAGATGGGAGTCTCGGAACTATTCAGCAACGGAGACCTGTCAGGAATATCTGGAAAGAACATCACTGTGGACGAGTTCTGGCAACACTCAGGGATACAGATCTCCGAGGGTTCCACCGAGGCGATTTCCGCTAACGCGCGTGAGTCAACCTTCTCTTCTGGAGCAATGACTATCTTCTCCCTCAGAGCAATGACTAACTTCTCTCCTAGAGCAATGACTACCTTTTCTCCTAGAGCAATGGCAACCTTCTCTCCTAAAGCAATTACTACCTTCTCTCCTAAAGCAATTACTACCTTCTCTTCTAAAGCAATGACGACCTTCTCTTTTATACCAATGACGACCTTCTCACCTAGAACATTTTTAAAAGAGCGTTGGTTCGACAAGGTTGCCACGATTTTCTTAATACGAAATTCCCTATATTTACCGGGTGGGTCCCCATTTTTACAGACAGTTTATTTAAAGTGTGCCTTGGCACGATGTTTTTTTTAAGCATCGTGTTTTATTATACGTTTGGGTTATACGCTTAAGTACTAATTACGCTAATAGTTTTAAGGATTATGACGGTTACATTTAGATGAAGTGTACATGCAGTTGAGTGGAAGAAGATTGAAAAACAATTTTGGAAAAACAACGCTCAATACACCCAACCTATATTCGAACCTCTCTCTCTCTAACATCGGTATTCTAGTATAATGCTAGAGTAGCGCCTTAGACCATGCGGTCACCGAAAAGGGTAGCTAATAAGTACATAAACGTGAAGTTTGTTAGTTGTTGTTGTTTGTAAATTGATATGCTTGTAAATTATTATTTTTCCTCAGTGAGTTACCACGCAGGGTTTGGCTACTCACACGCGAAACCCGAGGCAGTTGTGGAGTTTAGGGCCGACCACCCATTCATATTCATCATAAGAGAGAATTTGGGCCCTGTCCTGTTCATCGGACGGTACATAGGACCTAATGATGACTCTCCATCTTCATCAGAATCCGTCGAACATGAGAAAGTCAATAAGAAGGAATCCATGACTTTGGTAGGGGATCTCCCCATCATAAATGTGCAACACTAACGCTTGTAAAAGTAAACATTAGAAAATATAAAACACCGGGTACTTTAAAAAAAAAAGTTTATCTCAAAATCTAGTAAATATATTTTAAGTGTAAAGATGGGTCTAATCCGTATCTCGAATCTTTAATTTTCTTTCGAATCTAGAATCCAAATTTCAATCTTCAAATACTTTAAAAATGTAAAATTAAGCTAAAGTGTAAATATATTTAAAATTGAATTTAAAATAAGTCATTTGGTGGCACTGAAAAAAGCTATTTTGTTTGTCATATCTATTATGCCATAAAAAAATAAAACACTTTTTAGTATAGTAATTGTATATTAATAAAAAAATTGTGAGTGATTTTTTTAATCTCCCAAATACACAAGTCTATATAATCCCCTTTTTATTGTATTCGAGATACTTTTTTTTTAGATTATAGGAATCTTTAAACTCTGAATACTCTAGGATTTGAGGCACTTGATAAATCGAGGATTCAAGCGACTAATCTCTATTTTTAAATTTGTTTTATTTATAATTACGTGAAATCAACAAATAATGATCAATATAGAACTAGATACAAGACACAAAATTATATTATTTTTTTTTTGTTTGATACACTTGAGTGTATAATGATCTCCAGCTACAAATATTAAATTAATATTATCACTTAATTTATAAAATATGCTAAAATTGGTCCAAATAACCTCGATTGTAAAATTGTATACCTATACTTTTTTAATAAAATTATATAGATAACTTTTTATTTTATTTTATGAGCTTCGGAGTGATTCTTAACAATAGGCCTACCTAGGCCGAAATTTTGCAAGACATGTTTTTACAAACTTTTACTCAGCACATTAAAACGACTATCAAATCATTAATAACGGTTCATTGTGTCAAAAAAAAAAAGTTATCCTCCTGAGAAAATATATTTGAAGTATAGATTTACAATGAGAGTAACAATATCTTAGACCATAATTACTCGAAGAAGTGGCCAAGTGGTTTAATGCATCAAGCTCGTAATAATCTAGGTTTCGTGTCACGGAAAGGTCGAGTTTCGGATCCAGGCAAGCTGAAATAGATGTGGGTTTCCCAAATGTTATTTATCTACAGTGACTTCTTTGGTGCTGATTGACAGCTCACAGCTGACTTCTGACAGCCAACATTTAGGTATATACCTAAATCTTGACCGTCAAAAGTGGCAGCTGCTAAACACATATTTTTGCAGATTATATGGTTCTGCGTAGGGATACATTATTTGATCTGGTAGCTTTTCAAAGCTGTCAGTCAGCACCAAAGAAGCCATGGGGCTACTGTATGTGGTTTCAATGTCAAAGTGTATCCGCATTTTATTTAATCTACCCTTCCCTTCAGTTACCTATTAAATTTAATCGTCTGTAAAGTACGTATGCATTATTTAAAATTATCTTACAGACCAGTTTTATAAAAACAAATTATTTCAATATCATTTGTGAGCACGCCTTGAATTTATATTTTTAATAGGGCCTGAGTAATTTATTTGCTTATAAATACTTATTTACTCTATAGTCTATGACACTAGAACCTAGAAAGTTCATTGTCGCATTTACAAAAAAAAGTATGACACCTATTCCTATCGTGAACTGGTTCTATCCAGTCCACCTCATTACACACTATCCTTATCTTGAGATAGTCCTATCCAGTCCACCTAATTATACCCTATCAATTTTAGGTCCATTCTAATGATATCCTTCTATCTACGTCTAGGTCTTCCCAATGGTCTCTTCCCAGTGGGTTTACCAGTCAATAGGTACTCCGTGTTAAATCAACTTACTTTCTTTTGCAAAATTTTACCTGATAATTTCAGATTTTGATAAAATTTGGTATATAGATAATGTGTATGGAGACTAAGAAAAATACATATTTTTATTTAAATATATCAAACAGTTTTCAAAATATAGTTATGTGAATATTCAAAAAATGGCCAAAAAACGCACCACTGGTTTATTTTCTAATCGTCATAGCAGCTCTCCGAATTAAGCTAGAGAGGTGGGAGTGTTGTCATTTTACTCAGTTTTGTACACCCCTTCTAATAACATGCAGCACAACATGCATTGTCATAACAAAAAAATTCAAAACTCAAAATCAAAATTTCTATTTTGATTTTCTGAAAAAGGGTATACACGAACTTTACAGTGAGTGAAGAATGACTCTAAGCACAGGACGAATCCTGAATGGCTGAGTGATAAAGGATTGGCATGCTAAGCCAAATGTACCGGGCTCGATTCCCATCTATTGGTATCATTTTTAAACTAATGTAAATTAATTTAAGTGTGTCCGCTTGCTTATGGAAAGAGCTCCACTCAGTGTATGTAGTAAATTATTTTATTAAATTAGTTTAATTAGTTGTATGTTGTTGTATTTTCTCAAAATTAAAGACTGTATTAAAATATTAACATACATATTTTCAATATAAAACTTTTGTTTCTCTTAAGGTTTTTTTAAATTAGGTGTAGATAAACATCGATAGTTACAACTAAATTCATTTGTTACTTTTTGATCACCTATTATTGGTTAAAATCTCATTTGGTAGCCAAGATTTTAATTTAAGGCTTTTTTATTTTTGTTTAGAACACTGCATAAGAGTGTAAATGGTTATGTTTCATCGTATTGTGGGTGTTCATAAATTTTCTGAAACCAACAACAATTTCACAAGCATTTTAGTTATAAAAGCTAACATATAATAAACGCTGACACCATAAAACTCTCGTGGCTGTTTCTTGAAACATTTGGCGTGATAAGAATCATTCTAAATCAACTCTAATTTAACGACAGTTTGAAGAAATCAAATTGATTTAATATCCTCATCACACAAATTACTTGTTTCTATAGCATTCAATTATCAAATATATTAGGTGCTACATATAAGTGTTTGCATTTTAAAGTTTACGTACTCAATAAATTTATATCTTTAATCAGTATATTGGATATTCTCATAACAGTATCTATAAATTATTATTATTATTATTATTATTATAACCACGTCTTACTACCCGTCTGGGTTGTACTCACACTATTGTGAAATGGTAGGATGATTGTGATATGAAATGGAGAGCCTACAGTTTAACGTGGAATCCGAACCACGGTGGAGGCCTGGCACTGCACACAATCACAAGTTGGTTACTATCTATCTACCTTTAATTAAATTTGTAACACGGTACCATTAGGCGTACAAGCTATTAACTATAACGTTTACCTACCGATTTAAGGATTCTGGCTCAATTCTATTAAATGTTTGAAAATGTACCGCTGTGAAATGGTCAATTAAAGAATCTGATTTCTGGTAGTCATGTTAAAATTACATCAATATAAGCCACTGGAGCTGAGTGTACGACTCAAGTACATTGCTATTGGTCTCATCTGTGGTTAAGAACATCGAGGAGTTGAGCTTAAGATGCTGGTAAGAAGGACTATTTAGAATTCAAATCGGGTTGAAACAGGATGAAAGGCAGAGTGAAAGCCTAGGTTTATGTTCCAAGTACAGATATCATACATAATTTTGTTTATTTTAAACATTTGTTTAGTGTTTGTTATCAGGGTTTGTGGGCTAGATATTCCAAGTCTTCTTTTGGCAGTGGCGAATATTGTAACCGTCTTCCGAGGTTAGGGCACCTGTAGGTGCGGTTACTTCTCCCCGATGAGATTATGTGATGATTATGATGATGATGTGGTGCCAGTAGAAGTCTTAGACATAACATAAGCCTGATCAACCAGATTATGACATTCGGTAAAGATTGGAATCGAATACGGGACCTCTAGATTATTAGCCAGGAATGCTGATCACTAAAGAGAAAAGAGGCCAGCACTCCATCATCAGTATTGACTTAGGACTGATTCTGATTCGAGGATTCATTCGAATAAATGTTAATTTGGGACTGGTGGCCCACGCTGTCTTCTATCACCGCTAGGGACGTATGGGAAGTCGACTGCACCTGCACGTGTGGGCACGCGGACAAAGGTAGCAGTTTCGTCTGATCTGATTTCCCGTCTACTGAGAGATAAGTGTTATAATCTCTGCCTGGTGTACTGAGATAGCTTTTCCTAAAAAAACAAAAATTACAATCCCATCCTCTTTCCATGCAAATTCTACTTCTTAGAGTAGTTTAAACTCTAATGAATATGAGCCATGGAGTTGAAGTAAATACATCAAATAAACAACAAATTTAAAATAGTTACAGTATATCAAAGCATTTGTCGAGAAGAAAACTGGGTTTTTAACTATTTAATTATCTCAATGCGGGGTGGAAAAGAATATGAGTAAAGGGCAGTGCTTTGGCCGTGATTATAGAAAAATATTTTTTGGTCAAAATAAATAAAATATGTATCCAGAAGAATCCTAGAGGTTAATTTTCTTCACATGGTAATATCAATATTTTTTTTGGCACCGCGTCTTTCTACCCGTTTGGGTTATACACTTAAGTACTAAATACGCTAATGGATTAGGAATTGGGAAGGTTGAGTTTAGAGGAAGTGAACACGCATTTGCGTGGAGGGAGAGCGGAAAACCATTTAGGAAAAACCACCCCCAGTTCACCCGACCGAGATTTGAACCTCGATCTCTCCATCCTAGGCAGTCGAGCTCAACACGACTAGCAAGTTAGCTAACTACGGCACCGAGGCGGGTCAGTTATTATTATTATCTTATTATTCGAGAAAATAATAGATGAGCATACTTTCCACCACCTTAAAAATAAACTTTCAGATAATCAACATGGCTTTATAAAAAATAAATCTACTGTCACTAATTTAGTAGAATTTCTTGGGCATATTGTTCCTCAAGTCTCTGCCCAAGGTCAAGTTGATGCTATTTATTTTGACCAAAGTAAGGCGTTTGACTTATGTCAGCATAGTATTATTCTCTCTAAGCTTGGTAATTTCGTCCTTTCTCACTCATATGTAAATTAGTTCAGCAGTTATTTGCATGAAAGATCATTCACTATTAAAATTGATTTACACACCTCAAATACATTTTTATCCCCCGTGGCATACCACAAGATTCTAATTTAGGCCCTCGTCTTTTTAATATGTTTATTGATTGCATTGGTAAATATATGAACACATCTAGTTATTTACTCTTTATTGATGATATAGAATTATTTAAAATGATCAAATCAATCGCAGTTTATATAGATTTACAAAATGATGTAAATGGTATTCTACAATGATCTTCGGAAAACGGAATGTCTATTAATAAATCTAGGACCAAATCTATATTTTTCCTAGGAAAACTAATACTTTCTTTTTTACTTATAGTTTGAGAAATGAAAACATAGTTCGCACCCTTTATATAAATGATTTTGGTGTTCTCCTGGATAACAAACTTTATTTCCACTGTCATGTTGACCATGTAATTTCCCGCTCATTGAAATTACTTGGACTTATTAAATTGATTACTTCATCGTTTAAAAAAGTTGACTGTTTTTTATGTCTGTACTACGCCCTGGTTAGATCTAAGTTAGAATATGTTACTGTTGCTTGGAATTCCATTACCTTAACTGACTCTCTTTGGTTAGAAAACGTTCAAAGAAAATTTGTTGATGCATGCTATGATAAATACTTTAGTAACCGGATTTATTATGATTATGACAGAAATTCAAAACCTCTTATGGCTCCAAACTCTCTTCTCGCTCACACTTTAGTGTGAAGCCCTTTTTGTTTTTAATATTTTCAATAGCAAAATTTCTTACAAATTTGTCCTTAATCATGTAGGAATTCATATCCCTTCTCGGGCTTCTTATAATCGAAAATTATTTTTTCTCAATAGCTCTTATAAGGTAAGACCTATAGGTCGTTGTATTTATAATGGCAATTCTAGATTTGTCGAATTCGACTTTTAGCTTAAAAGGAAAGCTAATCTTAAGAGAGTTATTTAAGGAAATCCCATATCAATAATTTTTCTAGAAGAGGTTCTGCCTATAATATTTAAATTTACAATATTCAGATATTTTTTTTGCATATTGTTTCTGCTTGTAACCATTCTTTAGTAAATTTTTATTATTGCTATTTTTTATTCTTATCATTATTAGTTACTATTTTTTTCGGAACTATTCAACAATATATAAAATTATTTAGGTATTATCGCTTATCTTATTTTCTCGTGTAAATATTTATATTTGTAATGGTACTTGTGTACTTTCAGTGCTGGCCTGTTATAGGTCTTACGACTGGTGGCCAGCGTTATATTAAAGGAAATTGAAAATTATTATTATTATTATTATTATTATTATTAGTAACACCGCGTCTTGCTACCCGTTCGGGTTTAACACACTTAGGCTAGTAGGTAATGGTAGGATGATTGTGAGATGAAATGGAGGACCTACAGTTTAACGTGGGATCCTAGCCACGGTGGAGGCCTGGCATTCCACACATTCACAAGTTGTGATTAATACACGTCTTGTCAATGGTTAAGGAAGGGTTTGGCATTAAGATAAAGGTTTGGCGGGACCGAGGATTGAAACCCGGAACCTCAACACAGACGTGCGACGTCTTATCCTTAGAACGCCAGGTCACCCTATTAACAGTTATTAAATATGTTACGAGCAGCATTGAAAGATAAACTTTTTAAATGAAGAGAATGAATTAAATTCCGTGATATTCATGACATATTCAAGAACTGAGTTGTTATCACCATGTGAAGAAAATTAAACCATTTGTTTCTTCTACTTTAGGGTTATTAGATTTATTTTAACAAAAAAAATGTATATGGATAAAGTGTTCACCTCAGGACACGATATTCGTGGGTTCAAACATAACCAGGTCAACGTATTTTTGCTAAGTGATAAAAATCCGTGGCACAACCTCCTTTGGAGAGGAAGTAAAACCACCGGTCCCAAATTTATTATGGTATGTGAGAAAAAGCTGGAAGGTATTTGACTTTCCCGGCAAAATTGGTAGATCATTTTCTCTCTCTCATGGAGATTCTCGTGCACTGATATAATCAGTCTGTTAGAAAATGCAAATTAAATACCTCAAATAAATTTAAAAAATTAAATTTAAACAAATATATATTTTAGATAAGAACTTACAAAATATTTCCCTTATCTCTCCTTCCCTACAATCCCACCTTAATGACCTTATTTAGTATCGATAGGAACAGTCGTGGAGTCAGCTCTTGAATCAATTAACGCAATATGGCTCTCAGAGGAAAAGTTGTGTCCTGGTTAAAACCGCAATTACGGTTCCGGGCGAGTATTATATTTTACGTATTGAGATTACTCTGTTTCATGTTGTGTATTATCTCAATCTCTTCCTCATGACTCAACTTAAAGCCAACGTGATCATTTAATTACCCTGTCCGCTGATGATGCTTAATATTTTTACTTATATATCAAAATTAAGAACATATTGTCTGTTAAAATATATATCCAATCATGACCCGACAAGTAAAATACTAGAGACTTTCCAAGATTGTTTTATAATGGTTATTAATGGCGTGCTATGAATGGTATCTTAATTAAACTGAAAAGGCTTTTCGTGTATATTTAAAATATTGAAAATATGAGAGTATATTAAGGGGGATACCTACTGTAGTGCTGAGATGTATTGCAGCCGCATTATTTTAATAAGAGGTTAAAGTATTTAAAAATAGGTCTTGTGCCAAAAATGAGGTGGGAAGGTATCACTATGTCTCTATGCGACATCCTCTCTCTTTCAGGTACATCCTTATGTTATCCCCCGTCTGGGTCTTCCCAATGGTCTCTTCGCTTAGGGCATGCCAGTCAAAACCCTGAACATAGTTCTACATTCTGTCATTCCCGCTGCATGTCCTGCCCATCGTAATCTGAGAGAATTTACTATCCTAATAATAGTACAGATAAAATAAGCCAAAAATGGCCAAATGAAAAACAAACTTTGTCCATTCATGAAAATGCGGTTATAACTAACTACTTATTGGCAGTAGAATTCAAGATCTGAAGAGTCCCCAAAATTTAAAGGGGTGAGACACAGTTTTTGAGGTGGTAATGAGGGGAAATTAAAAAATCTAACTTTACGAAAAAAGTTGAGTGAAGGGTCTTTTTATATGTTTTCTAATCGAATAGAACAACTTTCCTCACCAGAAAGACCTATATTGATATTGCAGCCAAAAATAGGATGCACCAAAAGAAAAATATTTCATACAAAAAACCTAAAGCAATAATACCTCAATGTGAAAGACTACATTCTTCTTCCCCGTGCGTTCAGTGGATGCGATACTACCAGCGCAATCCATGGGAAAGGGAAAAAACAGCTTTTTAGTTTGCTAGAAAATGATAGAGCATTAATGGGCTGCATCAGAATATTCTCCAAATCGATTTCCACCCGGGATGAAATCAGAAGTGCACGAGAGTGTCTGTTTTTCTTCCTGTATGGAGCAAAGGATGGTAAATTTGACCTTGGTCAACTTCGCTACAGTTTCTTCCAGAAGTCACTGCAGAAGAAGACAGACAGACTGGAATCCTTACCTCCCAATTCAGCAAGTGCAGCTCAGCCCTCATACAGAGTGTACTACTAAATATAACAATGACCCAGCAACAACCTACGTCCACTAGATTGGGGTTAGATTTGTCAAGACGGTAAAGTGCAGCATGTAAAAACAACTTTGGAGCCTTCCCCTGATGCAATCCTCAAGCTGATTTCCTGCACATGCAAAGGAAACTGCTCAACAAAAGTGCTGTGTGGTGTTTTGCTCTCTGCAAAAACTGTGAAGGAGTGACCTGCAGCAACTGATATTGATGATCCGGACAGCGAAGATCTTGGACAGTTTCGCATCCAAGACGAAATTGACTCTGATGTTGATAGTATATATGAGCAAGAAGAAAATTGATAATCAATATGTAAATATATCATTTTTGTGTAATAAAAATTATTTTTATTCATTAAAATGTATGTATTGAGTTTTTCACCCGAAAAACGCATTATATCCTAGTAATGAGTGTTCCAATCCATCTGAAAACTGTTCTATTCGACTCAGCACAAAAGAATACATAGAAAAAGACCCCTCAGTGCATGACTGTATCATACATGCTCCATTAAAGGTGGGTATTCTTGCTAGTTTAGTGTGGACGGTGAATGCTTGTGGTGTAGTGCAGTTCAAATTTTTATTTTTAAATACAGAACTATTAATTTAATTGTAGGTAGCCACTTATAGTTATATAGTTATTTATGCTCACTTAGGTAATTTATTTATAGTTGTACTAATTTATTTTTATAATAAAATGGTCAAATGAAAAAGGTTTTAAAACTGACAGATGTCTATAGAGCCCGGCCTGATTTATAGAGTTCTGATGTTCCAAACTATAAAAATAAAAACAATAAGGAGGATGGGATGCTTGGACAGATTGACCCAGTATGCTCAAAATTACTTCAGGAATGGCCACAGAAGATATTTATAACTCAAAATGGTTTGCATTCGAAGGTCTACTCTTCTTAAAAGATACAAATAAGCCGACGCAAACCCGGGATACAGAAAGTTGTGTAAGTACCTGCACAAAGTAGCTTATTATTTAGATTAGCTATTTTCAATTCGCAATCAGCTAGACTGGAGGGCTCGCTTTGAAATGATGGATCAGTTGCGAACATGAACATGTTCACTTCAGTATAATGGACGCAAGGTGAACATTTTAAGGTAACACGAGCAAACAACGGCCAGCATGATTAAATGTTTGCCCTTGCTCACTCTTTCGGTGAAAACCCACCTTAAGCATTTAAACTTCTTGCCTGTAAGAATATTTCACTCTATCGTATCACTGATTATTCTATTGTGTTCTCATTTTATGGCTTCATTAAAAATCAGGAAATGTACATCAGACACTCACATTTATTTTTGACCTATGTATTATTTAATGATTTATATTTTGCTAACAAGTATCGGTAAGATTTCTACCTAAGTGATACAATAACTTGGCGTTATTACCCCTTGAAAATGACGATGGTGATTAGTAAAGTTGTGTTTGACAAGTTTATGGCATGCCGTGATTGATTTTGTTCTATTGTTTTTCAGGTTTATGGCGCAATAAAAAGTTGATACATCAAGGTTGGATAGAAGTTAAGAAAAGGGTCGTACGTGAGAAATGGAGATTCTGTGTATTATCATTGGTTTCACACGTAAGTATGATATATGGCAAAACATGTGTTTGCCGGTCCATATTCTCAGTGAATAATAGCGGGTGATTATTTAATTGATTATTTTTTCATCGATAAATATTAGTTCATAGAAATTGTTCAACTAGATGTATTTATTCATGTTTAGTTTTGTATCGCGTCATAAAGTATATTCGCTCAAAAACCATGAGCCAATACCAATATTTGATAATGTGAGCCACTCAATTTGTGACATTTTATTCCTGTTGTTGTTTAACCGCATCTTTCATATTGTTCGAGCTATACGCAAACATATTCAGGGTTGCCACAATTTTATTAATGTTTCCCTGTGTTTTTCAGGTCATCCAGGAGGAATACATATTTTTCAGAAAATTTATTT
>CABFOV010000232.1:0-25548 GCA_902141375.1 Timema poppense
TGCCTTATACACTCGCGTAGTCAATCCAACTCGACTTCCATTATTTATAATAATAATTGTTTTAATGACCAAAACAAGATTGTGGAATAAATAATCCTAATTTTTAATTTGTGATATTTAATTTATGTTATCTTCTATTCAAATCAAACCCAGTATAATCATTGGTAGGAAACGTGAAACTACCTGGTGTCCGAACACATGATATCAAAATATTTAGATCTAGGGCTGAGAGATAACTGACGCACGTGAATCCAGGGCGATCAGATCGTATACTAGTCTGGACAGGATCCGAACCAAGGACACCGGTATGGATATGACCAAGTGCCATTAGAAACCAAAACACCCCTCTCCCTACCGTCCCCATCGATCTACAATTAGCGCTTGAAGTGGACTTCAAACAAACAACTCATTTATTTTTACTTTAAGTCGACGATCGAGATTTAATCACACATCATTTGAAATCACTCAGAGGGGGTTTAATGATAATAGAGCCCCCTATTCCTGAAACCGGCGTCTTGTAGGGTGGAGGGAGGTAGTGTTTTTCAGTTTTTTTTGTTCATATTAAGTTGAGTTTAAGTATTAGTAAAAGGTTTTTTATAACAGCCCTGACAAATGTGAGCCAGTAGGCCTTCTATTACAAAACATCTTGGTGTTCGTTATAAATCATTTTAACTTAATTTCTTATACGCTGTAAAGAGCTTACATATTACCTATAATTATATTGTAATGCCATAACTCAATTTTTTTATTTCTAAGAAACTGTAGATTGTTTGCTACTGGTATTTGTTCTATTTATTCTGAGATTAATTTGTGTTAAGAACAATAGAACATATTTCTTAGCTTCGCGTCTTACTACCCGTTAGTGTTATACGCTAATAGAGCAATTCTAACTTAAACTGATTAGATACAGAACATTTGATAACAGCTATAGGGAACCAAATGTGTATCAATACACTGTAGGATACGATAAAGTAATTTAAAGTTGAACCAAGCAACCTTATGAGATGCTGACATTGGGATTAAATACAAGGGTTGTTAGTGTTATTAATATCTATGTTTGAGAAACCTTCATCGGTGGCTCGAAGACTCAATCTCGCCTGGTATGATTAGCCGGTAACGAGTTAAGTCACTGTTCCACTTTCACCTGAGTGTGTTTTTTTCTAAATGGGTTTCCCCTCTCCCTCCAAGAAAATTTGGTACATTTCTTCAAGATTCTACCTTACTCATGTGTACCTAGTTCGTATGTATACAGATATCCCGAGTAGAAAGATATGGTTTAGAGGTAATAATCCTGACAGTGGAGTCTGTCTTGGTCAGCCACCAGGAGGTATACTGAACATTGTTTTCTTCTCATGTTGTTTCCTGTTATTTCTTCAAGTGAAGGTTGGCTGCTCACTTTATTCAAAATTAATTCGTATTATCCTGTCGTCTTAGGTTAGAAGTTTGTGTGTGTGTGTGTGTGTGCCATGTCTTACTATTCTGCCGGGGCTTTAGACTATTTACAAGATATGAATGAGGAAGATAGTGGTTAGAGGTAGGCTCCCAGTATTTTCGTGGAGAGAGAGAGCATTGTAAGCCATTTAGGTACAAGCATCTAAATACATCTGCCTCTTCGTCATTGGTGAAACAGACTAGATGATGCTGATTGCTCTAGTCCACGTGTCCACCTGTGCAGTCCATTCAAAATAACTGGATATAAATTATTTCACTGTAACTTTTTATTATTAGACTTTAGATTAATTTGTAATTAACCTAATTTGAAAATCTTGTTTATCTATGGTAGGCTAGTACGTATATAATGATATCGTTTATGAATATCGTATTAATAAAACTACATAGTACATACTCGCACATCCTAAGAGGCTGATCGGTTTCAAGCATTAGTTTCGCCTAGCAGCCATTGATATGGCAGAAGTCAGAACTGGGTGCTTTAAGGGGTCGGGTGGTGCTTGGGTTAAGGGGCGGGCGAAGGGGAAAGAGACACACACTTGAGTCTTTAAATAAATGCTATACAAAAATAAAGTGTCCTCAAATATTGTATTTAAATGAGGTGACATTAAAAATTAATGTAGCGTTTTATGAAATAATAAACTAAAACTGATATTAAATTGATTTTTGGATGAATTAATTATCCATTTATCATCCTAATAAGACTGTGTTTCTTACGTTGATTTTTTAAAACCTACACATACTAGCTAATATTACTTATTCTAGAATAACCAGCACACTATAGACGACTTTTGAAAATGGCAAACTCTTTCCTAATAATGAGTGGTAAAGTAATCCACTACAAGCTTAGGGGTTCCTTTTTTAAATTTTAAATGGCACTAATTAAGATGATGTTTATTATTTATATACGAGATCGTCATGTTTTTCAATTAATAACTACTTATATATCATGAATCTATGTGTGATAAGCTCCCCTGTGTAGAATATGCTAGTTTGTAACTGGTGTACTGCTGTTATGTGTGTGTCTACATGCATTCCCTTCACATATGCCTATATTACACTGAGATGCGTCACTTTAAGTAGTTGTCTGTCCCTCTCCATGCTTGAAGTCAGTTCGATCAAAGAACGCTAAAAGGGGGGGAGAAGAGGAGGAGCTCAGATGGTGGAAGATGGCCCAATTATTGTTGGCGGAGAAACACAACGGTTTCAAGTGGGAAAGAGATTTTTCCCAGCCTTAGAAAATATATAAAATAGATATTTTGTAAATGTTTACTAGGATAACATATAAGATATCTAAGTAACATTTTGGATATTGATTTTAATTCCAAGAAGACTAGTAAGGAAATATAAAAAAGAAATGGACCCAAAAAATAATGGAAAATATATATTTTTTTGAGCACAGTGTATCACAGCTATCTGAAAGTAACTAAAATATTGAGGAAGGGCTGAGTAAGATTATTATTTTAAAATAAATTTATTCACATTTTCATGAAAGAGAGGGTGAGAGTTTAAGAACTAAGAAAATACACTTCAATGAACCCGGTGGAGATTATAACCTCGACCCGTCACTAGCAAACTAGGCAGTATCACTTCAGTGCCACATACGCGCCAAAATGATTGTCAAAGTAAAAAATAAATCAGCCAATTAATTGCTAATAAATGTCAAGCATCGTAAATTAAAATTATTTTGATAGGAATGAAATGATGACATTATTTCCTGTGTAAACATATTCAAGAATGTTTGATCTATTTTCTGGTCAAACTATACATTACAGCGTTATCTGTAGGACCCAGTCTATGAAAAGTCAATTCAATATTGCAGGTCTACTAACAACCCTCATGAAACAAGAAAATGGTCATATCACACTATTCGCACTTTCTCTTTCATCGTTTTCTGTTACACTTCAACCGTAACTTCATACTTCCCCCTTTTTGAAATCCTTTCCCTCCGTTCCCTTTTTCTCTTCTAATACCACCTCATATATTGAGTTCAACCCCCCTTATCGCCAACACCCTTTCAACCTTATTTGGAATGCTTTTGGCCAAGGCTAGTGGATGTCCATTGCTGAGGTCTTTCTTGATAGTGGAGCCCATGCTTGGCTAAATCGTCTCTTTTATTGCCCATTTACAGTTGAAACATTTTGCATACGTAACGCGACAGCCTACTACCAGACTGTTAGTACTGCTTATAAGCTTATTATTAGCAGTATTATTACTATTATTATTTGGTAGGTGGAAGGTTTCATTCCTAGTCTATTCCTACTAACACATCATCTTACCGTTATATCCCCCATTTTCTCTTATCCAACTATGTATTCGTTGCGCATATGTCGAGTGCGACAAAAACATGCACTATTGGAGGGGATGTTGAATGTGCTTCAATAATATTACAACCTTCAAGTATTGCACATCTTCTAAATTATATATTAACAAAAAGTTTTATTAGCCTTTGTGCATTATTTATTTCTCTTGCTAGTAAAGAGAATTATTAATAGGTTACTTACTATACACCCCTAAGGACTAATTTATAATCCTCATAAAACAAATTACTTTAGCTTTTTTTTAAATGTGAAGTGGAACTAAATCACTAATTTATTTAAGTAATTATACCTGTCATTATGAGCCTACACTAAAATTTGTATTGAAAGTCCTTCATTTACAAAGTTAATATATGTTAAGATACCGTGTAAGCTAAAATAGGTGCTCAATGTTTACATTGTGAAATCTCACCCAAAAACCTCAAAAGATATTGAATAAATATCGATTCAGTGAGAGGTTTTATTCCATTGACGCAGTGCGGTGTGCTCGCATGTCTCGAGTAGCGGAAAGCGGTTTAAAAATCGAACATTCCTTACTGACTGGTTGTATGCGTGCTACAAGTGGTGGGCGATACCGTAATGTTACATTCCTGCTTCGTCTATTCAAACTTTACAAGCCCAATAATTTCAAGTAGACAATACATTATATATATATATATATATATATATTAATATCTCATTTGACTGATATTTCCAATATATAAACCATTATAAACCAAAATGGTCTAAGGTATTAGAGATGACTACGCGAAAGAATTCCCCGAAAATTTATAGACTTTCAAAAGAGTTTACCAGCCCTGCTTTAGATCATCCGACCACCGATGTGGATGATGAAATAGCTTCAATAGACACAGTAGTCAAACTATCTATCTATTTATTATAGAAAATTACCAAATTTAATTATATAGGCCTTACACGGATCTTCACAATTACTCATAGGCATACACAAAGACGACGAGCAATATTTAATTATCTTATTTAGAATGATATTAGTATGACCATCTGTTGCTTTCTGAATCATAGGTACTATGTGCCAATAGGTATCTTATTTGTCAGTGAGAGAGCCTGTGCGACGATAAATAAATATTTTAGAGTAAAATTGAAGAGGACTCGATACTTTGCCACAAAGATTTGAAACTAAATTGGTGGACAGCCAAGTAAAATAAATCTTTCAGACACCTAATTAAAATCTAGAACCTTCTAATTACAGTATTATTAATCAATAGTATTCTACCCAGAGCTTTCATGACATCTCCATTTGTAATTTGTACCAGAGAAATTCAATAGAAGGATGACCATTCATTCATGATATGACTAGTTACTAAACTGGGACTCCCTTCTCTCTCTTTCCAAGAACCCTGTAGCACCACGCTAATGGGACTATCCAGGTCTTGTTGAGTTTTGAAATACAGGAAGGGGACTGGCGGCTTGCTTGCCTAGAAAGCTGATCAATACGGCTTTAGATGAAAATCACATCACACCGATCCCTTCCTCCCTCCCTCAAGCCTCCCGAAACACCCGCTCCCTCCTTTGCCCAACATCTTGCGGGGCTTAATAATTGGGAGGGTAGGGAGGGGCATGGAAAACGGATGAGACTAAAGGAAGCGACCTGAGATGCATCAGGATTGCAAAATTCATCCAAAGACAAATTTTATTTTTATATAAATTAGTTGAAAAATGACACATGGACACGGTAATCGAACCCGGGATCTTTGGGTTGGGGCACCAATGATCTGCCACTGAGCTATCCAGGATTTGTACCAGACTCAAGTTTATTCTTCCCTCATAGTTTGCGTGTAGGTAGAGTGGGAAACCATAGGCCTATAGGAAAATACGCCATCAGGACACACTGCCGAGGGTTTAATACGATCATCTCCATCACTGACAAACCAGACTAGATAATCCATGGGAAAGCTATTAATGGTTTTAGAAAGTTAAAAAAAAACCTATTTAGTAAAATAATGTTTTCGAGGTCTAAACACCATTAATTGTTATACGAGAGATATTTCAGCATTTAATGTCATCTTCAATCTCAATAAGAGGTAAAGATAGTAAGTAGTTCAGTTCGTAGTTATAGAGCACAACTCTCAATTCATGATGGTATAGCTTACAAACTTCGGCACAATTATTTTATTATTTTGTTTTCTTAACATTTTACTTTCTCGTTACTAAAACTTAGTACCTAGGGTTTTATTTAATAAGGTTCTCCAAAGAGATTTTTTGGAATAATCTATCTAACCCTGAAATTAAGGGCGAAAAGAGAGATTTTTTTTTTATCTGGTTGTAGAAATTTTGATTAATATTGGTATCATATCTGGGCACAAAAAACATGACAAACAAAATGGAGTATTCCATTTTTCCATGTAAAAGGACTTAGAACAGTGGTATTCAACCTGGGGTAGGCATACCCCCAGGGGACGCAAATATTTCTTAGGGGGTAGGTGAAATATAAATGTAGATATATATTATTTCATGATAAACAATTAATAATCAAGGCCAGATTTAGGCTTAGCCACAAGAGACCTAGTTGATAGAATCTGTTATTTGGGAGGGCCATTTTCTCTCTTATTCTCTATCTTTCTATCTCTTTCTCCTTGATGTAGATTATAGAATATGTATTAATGGCATTATGGGCCAACAAATTGGGGTTACAAAGTTGAAATATATATATGAAGGTACGTGAAAAAAAAATTTATTACCAAAGACTTATTGGGTACTTTATACAAGCGTATCTCCAGTTTTGATAGTATCACCTCAACTCTTTGAGCTACGAAGTAACTGATCTTCGTAAAGTTGTAGGACTAGGCCTATTAAAGGTAATAACTTTTCATTTAAAATATAAATTTATATCAATAGTTTCTGAGCTATAAGCCAATGTACTTTTTAAATAAAGGTTTGCGATACAGGGATTTGAAAACTTACTATAATAATACACTGCAAAACTGGGGTTCAGAGAATGGAGGTGGGCTCTCAAAATCTACAAAATCAATCTAAATATTAAACTACTTGTTGTAGATATAGAAAATTGAAATTTTTTAATGGAAACTTACAAACTCTAGAAATTAAGGAACTATTATTACCACCACGTCTTACTACCCGTTAGGGTTATACGCACTTACGCTAATGTGTAATGGTAGGGTGACTGTGAGATGAAATGGAGGACCTACAGTTTTACGTGGAATCAGAACCACAGTGGAGGCCTGGCATTCCCCACATTCACAATTTGGGATTAATACACTATAGGTTATTTAAAAGGGAGTGAATTAGAGTATCGGTCACACAGATAAAAATTGAGAGCAAACCTAGCAACTAGCTAATGATAATAGATCAATTAATGTGAACATCAGCTGGTGAACAGTTATTCTCTTTAGTGAATCATGAAGTTATTTTTAGTTTTCAATGTGTTTCTGTAACAATGCATAGGCTACATTTATTATTTAGTTTACGATCTTTGATTGAATGTGATGATCTTTTTTACATTATTTTTCCGTAATCATGTCTAGTATTTTATCTCTGCTCTTTGAGAAAGTGTGATGTTCTTTTTGTCTCAACTCTTAGGTGAAGGAACGAGAAAGTTTGGGAGGTGCATCATACTATTTAAATTAAAACCTTTTTTTAACAATCAACAATATTCGAGTGTTAATTTTATAAACTGTTATTTTAATTTATAATATGATAAATATTATGTTTTGATGAATTTGACCATAAAATATTTAATTAACTAATAAATGTTGTCTTTATATTACATTCATTTACATGGCTTGAATATTGTTAGAATTTTTTTCACATATTAGCCAAATCCTTAATGTCATAGTAGAAAGATTTAAAATATTCACCCAGAATAAAAACCGAAGGTTTTCTAAAATAATATTCTTGTCTTGTTTGTCGGTGATGGGGAGCCTAGATCTTGAATCCCTCCAGATGTAGCGAGGGTGATTGTTCTTAAAGGGATATATACGCAATTGGCGGAACATTTCCATTAAGAGTTACCTTCCGAATCCGACTCCCTCAACCCCCTAAGTTCAAATAAAAGTCCGCGTAACCAAGATGGGTATTTATAAATGGTTAAAAAAAGATGTATGGTCATTACTATATATCTAGAAAGTATACATGAAGTTCTACAGTTCTATAAGCATTCTCTCCCCACTAGGTCACTGGGATGAATTGTAAAATAAAAGCAAGGAAACTCATAAAGCCGGTCAATAAAACATAATTTCTCAGCTCAACGTTTTAAGCTTGTTATGGACGCAGAATAGAAACACCACCTGTCCTTAACTGTGTAGAAAAATACCTCACCACCTGACGGTCTCTTTTATAAGGAGTCACACCTTTTGGAGTTTCTAGCAGTACTCAAATAATACCAACGCTATTATACACGTATCTTCTGAAACAAATAATCGGATCAGTATATGACTTACAAACGAACTTATATCTAGAAAAATAGTTGCCCCAACCCAGCTATCAATTCATACCGTGAAATGAATAACCCCAATTTCACCAATTATTATAAATGTTTAAGCCAAACAGTCTGGAATATAATAATATAATATTTAGCACCACGTCTTACTACCCGTTCGGGTTATACGCTGTCTGGAATATAGAACCCATTATTCTTCGCTCAGTATGCATATGCGCGATACTGACTCAGTTAAGTATTCGAGACAAACACTTCGGAGAGCTGTATTCAGCAATCCTGTCAATGATTGCAATATGTATGGATTTAAACAATATAATCCTAAAATTGTAATTCAAATTAACAATTAGTTAATCACAAAGGGATATGTTTTAAGCCTTGAGGAAAATATTTATTTCAATCAATGGCCGAGGAACTGACCCGACACAATACCTAACCAAAACTAAACTAAAACATTATAAATTTTTAATAACATATAGATTTATGTACTGTATATATTTTGATATATAGGTTTGGAAAGTAGATGGGTAGATTAATTACCCCTGGACACGGGAATTGAGCTCAAGACCCTTGGCCTAGCGTGGCATTGCTTTACTGAGCTATCCGGGACTTGTAACGTGCTCAAGGTCATTCTACACTCATGGTTACTTTATAGCAGAACGTGGATTATGATTTGTTTAACTATTTTCTACGGGAATAATAGAAATACGTAACGGTGTGGGCGTGGGCTAAGGCTTCTACATCGTCAGGTCTGGATTACAGATGACGGGATGGTTGGGGCTAGAATACCAACTGAGTCTATTAGGGTACAGTACGTTTTCCTAAAATTTCATTTTTTTTAGAACCATGTCTTACTGTCCGTTCGGTTTATACGCCTATATACTAATTTTGCTAATGGTTTTAGGGACTAGGAAGTGTATATTAATTGAAAGTGTACCTGAATTTGCGTAGAGGGAGAGTTAAAACAATTTCAGTAAAATAACCTCCAGTCCACCTGACTGAGATTCGAACTTCAATCTCTCCGTCATCGGCAGTCTAGTCTACTGCAAGAGTAACACGTTAGACCACGCGGCCACCAAGGTTAAGTATTAATGTGTGAGTAAGACATGATAGACCAATAAAATCATTGTTGGTATTGGCTTTAAATCATAAGTTTATCTCAACGTTAATTATATTTAAAGGGAGCTAGACAATGTACTTAAATGTTTATAATTATGTTAGATTTAAATATTTTCCTTTCGGTACCTCTTTATGTTCAAATTAACTTACCAAATGTGACCTAATTTAACATGAGATAATTATTTTATCTAAGTAATACATAAAAAGTTTAAATGGGTTTTATTAATAATTGTTCTAGATTTTGTAATAAAATTACTAATGACCCAAATTAAACTAGAAGTATTGAACAGACATATATTAAAATTAATTAACTAAGAGTGCAACTTTATTTTTTCAGCGAAAAAAAAATTAAAGAACATAACTGTATTTTTTATGCTACTATTTCCATATTTTAGTAGGGTCACTATTTCTGGTTGAAAAAAAGATCTCGATCAAATCTAGAATATATGTCGTCTCATTAAAAATGGAACAGACATTAAGACAAGGCTAGCCTGGTTCGGCATGAATGTATTTAAATGATATGATTCATAATTTTAGAACATTTGATTTTTTTTTCTTCGGAAGGTGCTACCAAAACTCTAATGGTTTTGGATTCAAATTTAAATGATATGATTCATAATTTTAGAACATTTGATTTTTTTTTTCTTCGGAAGGTGCTACCAAAACTCTAATGGTTTTGGATTCATTGAACCGGCCACATTTATTAAAGTGTACCAGGTGCGTTTACCATTTTCTTGAATGACTGACACATACAAATAATTGCTACGTTCACCCTTTTAGAAATTGCTGAGAGTCAGTAAAAAGATTGGGGTGTGAAAATGTGAAATAAAAAAGACGAATCATATTTATATAAAAAGTGAACAACACTAAATACCAAATAAGTCGTTTTTATCAAACAGCGTCACAACAGTGAAACAAACTTGAGAAAATGATATGAATTAAAGTTTTCTAATTAATTTTTATACAATTTAATGAGTAGCCCATTGACCAGTTTACGCAAACATATAATAATTAAATTATCAAGAGTGATCTCAACTTAGATATTATTATTTTCATACAGCCTATTATTTGTAAACTAGACAATTTTAATATGTTTATATCTATGTGATGGTGTTTTATAATCTTATTTATCGGTATGTAAAAACCTTTATATGAATTATTAAACTTTAAATATAAGCCAAACTTATTTTTTATTAAATTTATATTTGTAATAAAGATTTATTTATTTAATCAAACTTTTTTTTAATTCCAACATTTCTTAGGTATTTTATTACTTAGTAGTTCTGCTTATGTGATTACAAACGTGAATCCTAAATAGCACCATTTCAAATTTGATAGAATCTTATGGCAGAGCACAACTTCAATATAAGTAACACCCTCGTCGATGGGCACGCAGACTAGACTAAACATCAAGGTCGTCTTGTATGGATTGATGATAATGGGAAGGTCGTAATTCTAGCCTCAATTGTTTCTATTAATGGTTGTCTTACCTAATTTATTACACCCTCCAAGAAAATGTTTGTAATGTTCCTCCAAATTTTACCATCATACCTACTACATTAATGTTACCTATCCCGTCTCCCATGACGTATTACTACACATCTGAGCTACACACATTTTAATAACGCTAGTGAGATAGGGTTTAGAAATCTTTAATTTAGAGTTGAAGAATTAGTTTTTTTTGTATAGGTGGAATGCAGAACCAACTTTAAATAATAATAATAATATTTAGCACCGCGTCTTACTACCCGTTCGGGTTATACGCTTTAAGTACTAATTACGCTAATGGATTAGGAATTGGGAAGATTAAATTAGAGGAAGTTAACCCGCATTTGCATGAAGGGAGGGTGGAAAACCATTAAGGAAAAACCACCCCCAGTTAACCCGACCGAGATTCGAACCTCTATCTCCCCGTCCTCGGCGGTCGAGCTCAACACGACTCGCGCGTTAGCCAACTACGCCACCGAGGCGGGTACCAACTTTAAAAATTACCATGAATATACCCGGGTAGGTTCAAGCTTGGACCTTAAAGGCACCTGCAAACCAAACAACATGAGCCTGTCATCCAGTTCATGAACCTAGCAAATGCTGGTATTCATTTAGTTAAATGCAGTTAACCATGACAAGAAAAATAACTTGCACCACATCTTTTATTAATAAACCAGCATTGCCCGCGGCTTATCTGGCATTAAACAATACCTACATCAACATCTAAATATTTAATTATATATTTTGACGAATCCTTACCAAACTTTTACATACAGCTATCCTGAGTGCATCATTGCTTGATAGATTTTTTCACACGGGCCATAATTTGGTGTACACACTTTGTAAAATAATGATGATTTTTCTTCTGATTTTGAGTTAGAAAGGTAATATATAACTTAAAATGCTAGAAACATGAATTAAACCTAGTCGAAAACACTGTTTTATGTGTGTACGAAGATTCATAAACAAACACGCACTCACCACCATACCCCCACTCCACACCACAACTCATATCACGTGCCGTTTTATTTACCCGCGATACCAGTCACGACGAATGTTCACTACTTAAGCTCGGTTTTTTCGAAACTACTTCGCTCGCTGATGAGATAACGTAATAGTATTTAGTTTAACCTGTATTTGAAAAATAAGGAGTATATTAGAAGGAATCCCATCTAGATCCGATGAGTAAGCTACTTTTTGAATTTACTGACAGAAAACAAACAGAAGACATACAAGCATTTTAACAAAAAAAAAAGTTTTGGCATTCTTATTGCTTATAATATATCAAAACTATATAGAATTAAGACGTCAAACATCCGTGGCACTCTTTATATAATATATTCTTTTACCATATCAAGATAGCCATGACAATTCAAAAACAAGTATATCAACCAATACATTTTTAATAACAATCTTTGAAACAAAAAAATAATCAGACAATAAACTGAGTGCAAACATGAAATATATAAACTATATATATAGTAGTTTGACAAAGAGCATAAATGAGATAATAGGCTGTTATTAAGAGAGATCGGTGTCTTCAATTATTTGCCAAATTTCAATTTTCTACCAGAACGAAAAGTTGTTATTTTCTAATTGTTTGTTAAATTTTGATCCCCCTATTTCTTCAATCCAGTTTTCAAATCTATAATTTGGATTATTTTATGATTATATAGCGTGGTCTTCGAACTGTACATGATGGCAAATATTTCAATCCTCTACTCAACAATGAAGGTGTTTTTTGTATTATTTTTTGAAATGTAGCCACCACCCCCTTACAAACAGATAGACAAAATCTCATTTTTATATATTACTCTGATTTAAGTTACCTATGTCTCTTGGTTTTGAAGTTACAGTACCCACACATATAAGCACAAACACACAGACATGTATACATACAAAAACAGATAAAAATCTTATATATTTTATATGATGATTGATTATTGTTTCTCATTGTCAGGCTTCCCATAGTTTATAAATTAAATTCCTGAGCGGGCTTAAAAGTAGTTGTCTATAACCACCACTTTCATTCAAAATGACCGTAATGTCTACTATATCTCTGGGAACCTTTAGTAGTTGCTTTAATAAATACCAAATAAGCATATGCTAAGACAAAGAAGGCCAAAAAGTAATGTTTTGTAGCTCCCTTACTCAAACAAAATAGAGGAGGTAATTTGTAACTAGTCCGTAATGTTTACCGGGTGTTCAAGTTATATCCATTTACAATATCAGTAGGGCAACTCAGGTGCACATCCTCTAGTTTCTATAAATAACCATTCAATGTTTAAGATGTCATGGTACTTCGTTTGACATCCTTCTGCACCAGCAATCACGCAGTTTAATACTTCAGGCATACAATATGTTTAGTAACCAAAACTAAGGTTTCCTAAAGAAAGTGGTTAATACCTAGTTTACGCTTTCTATGTTCCTTGGTCCCATAGCTACCCAAACGGGTAGTCACATTTTCTAGTTTGTCGGGCTCACTATGGATATAAAAAAGATTAAAGTGCAAATCCTAAATATTTCCCTAGTCGCTTGTATAAAGTTTAAATTTATTAGTTAATTGCATTTAAAGAAGCACTTCCAAGCAGTCACGTGGTTTAAGGCATTAGGATAAAAATATTTTTATTTAAAAAAATACGCCTGAGTTGCTCACCTTGGGGTTTCGCGAAGTAGAACTACACGCACTGAAGGTCATGGGCCTTAAGGCGTCAACATCTCAACATCTCAATATAAAATCAACTCCTCTTATAATGAACTACCTTGTACCCAGATATTTGGTGAAAGTGTCCGAAGTTCACTAAAAACAAATTGTGTTTCCATTAAAAATAATGTTAGAGGGCTAAGGACAAACAAAAAGTATCATGAACGGAATATGTTTCATTGGAATTTATTATTTAACTTTTAAACAATTGATTTTGCGCTGTTGCTTGCTGTATACAGTTTTAATTAATATAATTTATTTAGTCTGCTCAAGATATTGCGTTTTTCCCACACTTTATTTCCCATTGTATATACATTCAATAAACCTTAGATCTATCCTGAAATGCTCCAACACCTCTTTGACTGTTGTGTCACTTTCTTGATTCTTGTCTTAGTCATTTTCAATCTCTCTTAGCTCAGTGTTAGAATGACCTTTCACAGCCTCAATCGGTGGCTTCATCTGGTGAGATATAATTAGTTTTAACTTCATATTTTTATTGTTGAGGTGGGAGAATGATCTAAGGCATCACTCTCGAAATAGAATGGACTAGTGATGATGGGTAGATTGAGGTTTTACTCTCGGTCGCGTGGAGTGAGGGGGGTTTTCCCGATTGGTTTTCTACTATTCCTTTATGCAAATGCTGGCCAACTCAGATTGAGGTTTTACTCTCGGTCGCGTGGAGTGAGGGGGGTTTTCCCGATTGGTTTTCTACTATTCCTATATGCAAATGCTGGCCAACTCTCTCTATAGACTAGTGTTCATCATCCCTAGCATTATGGCATTGTTAGTACATAAGAATATAGCTCTAACGGGTAGTAGACAAATGCCAAAAACAGAAATAACTTCATAGTTTATGCCTATATCGATTAAGTTTCTAATGTCAAAAGAATTGTAATTGACAAATGGTAGCAGTTCCTTGAGTGAGAGTTCATCTTCTGCATCAAAATGCACACATCCATTAGCCAAATCAGCATGCTGGAAGCAGTTCTGAATAGTTGTTATTGCCACACTCCATGATTTGTCGGCTAAAGTTATACCACATAGTGAAGTAGCCTGTCTGTCTTTTTGGGGTTCTTGATACTTTATTGAAATTATCCCAACTTAATAGACATTTTGATCACTAATCTAAATTTAGTTATCATGTCAGTACATAGATACAGCAGTTTTGATATTTAAACTGGGTCCTTACTGAACGATATTAAATAAATGTTTGCATACAAAATCTCAAAATATTTTATGTAAGCAATGTTGTGTCACCATTCTTCTGAATTGGGTCATAAACTACATAATATATTCCCTAGTAATCACAACCAGATTCACAACTATGGCCTACTCGCTTGTTTTTACCTTTTGATTTGAGGTAAGTAACCTTTTAAAGTTTCGGATAAGAACACACACCTTATTTGAACACATCAATGAACTTGGTTAACTAAACGAGCAAGTAACTCCCATAGAGGGCCTCTCCGTGCATTTATACCTGACTAAAATTTGGTTTGAGCATTCTAAGCTCATCAAAAACCAAGCCATTTAGGTTAAATCTAGCTTTCATGGCAAACAGATGTTTTTCACAGATCACAAAATAATTATATTTGGATATCATGACCCTGACACAGGTGTTTTTAAAATATCTTCTGTAAACACTTTGAAGTCTTTCATAATTTACCTGTTAACCTTCACGACAGTGAAACTATATTTTATCAACACATTCCACCCCTGGAAGCATTCAATTACTTTTTTTCATGTTTTCTTTTTTTATATAATTTACCAAAATGCCTATCACAGGGCAAAAATCTATCCCTTCTTTCAGGGAAATTAGGCTGAACTTCAGAAATTCAACCATTTATGTAACTAAAGACAGCCAAAACTTCAGCATGGTGATTTTGTGATTCTAGTAATGACTACCCTAATTGAAAACATGCAGTTGTTTTACCGTAGGTGGCATTGTGATACTTATATGATGATGCAGAATAGAAACAACCTCATTACATCCACTGTTGGTAGTACTCACAGGCCATGTAAACATGCAGCTTTTCCTATATTTTCCTGAGTACGGTGTGCGAAGAAAATATGCAACCACATTTTACTTCTGTAAACACATCGGATGCTTGAGTATGATGAAAGGGAATATTCTTTTTAAAATATTACGCTAACATTTATACGCTTTAATAAACTTTTGCCATTTTCTCAGTATCTTTCATCTTAGTGTAGACAATTTTAGCTTTATTTTTATCTAACAAAAGTTATATTTGAAATTGTGGGATTTCAGGTTTGTTATTAATATAAGCTTTTAGCCGTTCGCATATTGTGCAAACATCTGTTATTGGTCCTTGAAATGCATAGTTGAATTTATCGTTGACATACTTTTTCTTCTAGATGCAACTACATTCCCTGCTTTATTTTATACGTGTTCCTTTCCCTCTGTTTTCAATCTTTTAAAAATATTTTTCTTTCATTATTTCTCATTCTTTTTTATTTTAAGATTAACTTCATTGTCATCCACATTCTCCATTGTGAAATATTAGGCCTACTATAAAATACTATTCAACCCACTTAAATAAACACAATCAACTGTTATCAAAGGCGCCTCAACTAACTACCCTTGCACAGACATCAAGAAAAAAAATACCATAAGTTAAAAAAAATCATATTATTAATAATATCGCTTTAACAGTAACGTTATTAGCTTCAGTGACGGGTTTTCATTGCCAACGTAAAGCAGATACAGAATTCTTATGATTAAATCTTTCTATCACAAAGATAAATAATCTTATGTAGAGCAATGTACATCAGTTTCCAGAAAGGGCCAATTACATAGTGATGGTTAGTTCAAAAAGGGCCCAACTACTGCAGTGGGGCCCTTCTAGAAACATCCATAATTTTCAAAGCAACTTTTCTTTCACTATGAATACACATAATGGGCCGTTACTATCACCATAAGATGGGCCTTGAAACCCTTAATAATAATTTAAGATAAAAAAGTGGACAGAGAAAAAGTTGTTAGTTGGGCCCTTTTTTTAAAGAGCCTCTTTGTTCCTTTCTCCCCAATAATGGTCTCTTGAAATGGAAAGGAACGCTTTTACTTCTAAAACGTCCGTTTCCATCTATATAGGCCTTTCAACGTAACCAACTAATAATAACAGGTCTTTATTGATCTGCAGCAGTCGAAGCTTGCACACATTGACTAGTATACATTATCTCTTCAACGAAAATACACAACTCCAACTCTCGTTCTACTCGCCTTCTGAATGTATTACACAGAAAGAGGGAGAAAGATGACTTATTTGAGCGAAAGAGTGCCTTGCCCTCTACTGGACGATAGGTTTACGGATAGTGACAAGAACGCGCACCGAAGACAGAAGGATGAACACACGGCAATAAGTGAGAAGGAGCGACGAAGGATAGGATATGGTGAGGTGGTGGGGGTAAAGAGGCGCGAAACAAGTTATGTTACTGACGAGAGAGAGAGAGAAGGATTTGACTAGGGCAGGGATGGCGAAACTTTTCTGGCCAATATACCACTCGAATACAAGCTGACTTTTGAACTAGTCTAGTATGCCACCTATTATTTTAAGTTTTTTAATGGGTATTAAAAAAATCAAAACTCTTTGAATAATATAAAATGTAATGAATAACTCAAATCAAGTGGTAAATATTTAAATGATTCATGCATTTTAAAGAAGGAAAATGTATTAAATTGTCAAAGTGAGTGTTTTAGACAATATTAATTTCAAAAACTTAAAGTAATATAGTAAAAGCATTGAACGTAACACCTTCAGTTAAAAAAGTATAATACCTTTATTTACATGTTAAAATATAAAAATTACATAATATTTTCCATTTTATTTTGAAATACGTTGTATTTTATATGTGTATATATTAGCATATATATACATATATATATGTTAATAAAATACAACATATTTCATACTAATATGGAAATATCATCTAATTATATCTATCTATATATGTATATACGTGTGTGTGTTTATGTTCCGTTCATAGATTGTTGCCTTCAACATCACACAAGATAAACTTAAGTAAAAGTCAAAATTATTTCTAACTATTCTATTATTAAAGTCCATTGTGATATGACATTGCTGTCTAAATATTATTGACCTCACAAATATCATACCATGTCAAAATATGTTTTATTGACGGTTTATTTTTGTTCATGTTGGCGTTCCACCCAATTTGAGTACGCGTGCCACCAAGTGACACAAGTGTCATAGATTTGCCATCCCTGGACTAGGGCTTGGTTTGTCAAGGCTTGTTATCTCTCTTGTCTGTGCCTTTCTCAATATGCGTGTGGTTTCCGTAATGATCGACTAGTCCCGCTCGATGACGCATAACCTATATTAATTACTCTTTATGATCAAATAACGCTACTTGAGATTCTTTACATCATAGCATGTATTTGGGAACAATATAGACATGTAAGCATTTATTTTTTTAAGAAGTCAATAGGAGGCAAGTGGTATTCTTCATGGAATAGCCTTAGTTCAACACCAGGTGGCTTAAGGTGTCATGGGAGGGGACACAAGGAAAATCCAGTGTTGTTTCAGTTTTTATGGCCAAACTTTTTTTATTGCCAAAATAAATAAACTATTGCTCCAGTACCAACATATGATTTAATTTTCTTCACATAATTACCTCAACATTTCTTGAATACCTGTCAAGAATGTTCTGGTATTTAATGAGCACTTTTTCTATTTATTTAAAAAGTTTTTTAGATAATAATGAATGCCACCATGCTCATGGCAGATATTCAGGAACAGTTGATATCAACATGCGAAGAAGATTAATTTATATATTTATACTGGAGAAATATTTGATTTTTTTTTTTCAGTTTTGCCATAAAAACTGCAAAAACACTGACCTATTCTCATGTTCCCTTCCATCCCACCTTAAGGGCACTACCTTATCAATATAAAATGTCCTCACTGCGGTATTTATTATGCGAGGGGCAGTAGTGAAGCTTTAAAAATATTAAAAAAATTCTCAATTATCTAAAATTATTATTTTGTAAAACTGTTAAAATAAATACTTAATCTGATCGAGGAAAAATATATTTATGTTGGTCATCATTTACTTAACATAGTTTTTAAGCTATAAAGGTTTTTAATTTTATATGAATATATTAATTCTATTTTAAATCCATTTTAACGTGAAAAATATTTTAAAGAAACAAACTACTTCTTTTAAATAGCGTAGGATTTCTGAACCACTTCACAAGCATCTAAACGCTCCTGTAAGCGGTTCCATTGGTAAATTTTTTTTCTCAATGTAAGGAGTAGATGAAATCAAAATCAGACTACTCCATTTATATATATGTTCTCTATTTGTGTATTATTTTAGTATGTCTTCTATTCACCAAAATGTATCAGGACAAAGATATAAAAATACTTTAAAATACATACATTCCTTTAATTCAATTTATTTTTTAACCTTCTCATATTAAGATAAAGTTTTTTAATCGTGATAAAATCAATCTCGAGATTATGCAGTATCTTTAAGTTTTATGTGAACTTGAACCCTCCCTCACCCTTTATTTTTTTTTTCAGTTTTGCCATAAAAACTGCAAAAACACTGACCTATTCTCATGTTCCCTTCCATCCCACCTTAAGGGCACTACCTTATCAATATAAAATGTCCTCACTGCGGTATTTATTATGCGAGGGGCAGTAGTGAAGCTTTAAAAATATTAAAAAAATTCTCAATTATCTAAAATTATTATTTTGTAAAACTGTTAAAATAAATACTTAATCTGATCGAGGAAAAATATATTTATGTTGGTCATCATTTACTTAACATAGTTTTTAAGCTATAAAGGTTTTTAATTTTATATGAATATATTAATTCTATTTTAAATCCATTTTAACGTGAAAAATATTTTAAAGAAACAAACTACTTCTTTTAAATAGCGTAGGATTTCTGAACCACTTCACAAGCATCTAAACGCTCCTGTAAGCGGTTCCATTGGTAAATTTTTTTTCTCAATGTAAGGAGTAGATGAAATCAAAATCAGACTACTCCATTTATATATATGTTCTCTATTTGTGTATTATTTTAGTATGTCTTCTATTCACCAAAATGTATCAGGACAAAGATATAAAAATACTTTAAAATACATACATTCCTTTAATTCAATTTATTTTTTAACCTTCTCATATTAAGATAAAGTTTTTTAATCGTGATAAAATCAATCTCGAGATTATGCAGTATCTTTAAGTTTTATGTGAACTTGAACCCTCCCTCACCCTTTATATGATTCTTTATGTCTGTCTGTCTTAACTGGCCACGAATCCAAAATTGTTCGAAAGACTTTAGTTCAATCTTGATATTTAGATTTGAGAAGGCCACCCTCAGGGACTTTCTTGTTGTTGTTTTCATCCTACTCTTCAAATTAAGAGTAGTTTACAATGGAGTTATATTTTTAGTTCCATTATTTTAATTGGCTCAACATTGTATACTTGGCTCTGAGGTGAAAACTCGTTTATGGGTAGTTTGTTGACGACTGATTTTTAAAATACATGAAATAATAAAAACTTTTTTTTTAACGATTTGGTATTAAATGGGTGTATTGGGAGTGTTTTACACTAAAAATAACACTGTGTACTTGTTTTTGAGTAAAGATTCTTTAAAGAATATATCGCTTATTAGTGATTTTTTAAGGTTTGAAATATTTTGAAAATGGCTAAAATGACTTTGTTTAAAACGTATATCTTGGGAGTGTTTTACATGACAAATAAAACTGTATACTTGTTTCTGAGCTAAAAACTTGTTTAGAGATAGTTTACTGACGACTATTTTTTTTTAATCTAACTTTTTTAAAACTGACTCTAAAGATTTGGCTCCAAATTGGTATATTGGGAGTGTTTGACATTAAAAATAAAAGTGTATACTGGTTTTTGGGGATAATTCGTTAAGGATAATTTACATTTGACTTTTTTTTTAAATTTTGAATATTTTAGTAAATGGCTTTGGTGGTTTGTTGATAATGATTATTTGTAATTTTTTACACTCTAAATAGGTATATAGATTCTAATTGTATGTGGATTTGGTTCAAAAGGGGTGTTTATTATTAAGTTTTATACAATGTAAATAAGTAAACTATATATTATATATAAATATTAATGTATATGTGTATGATACTAGTATTTATGTATGTAAACATGTATGTATAGGCCTATACATGTTTATATAAACATTTATATACACATATAAATACATAGGACCTATAAGTGTATACATACACAAATATATATACAAATATAAATGTATATAGATACATATATTTATATGCATATACTCTTGCAGTAAACTTGACTGCCAATGACAGAGAGATCAAGATTTGATTCACAGTCGGGCGTACTGAAAGAGGTTTATCCAAAATAGTTGTCCACTATAACTCCGCGCAAATATGGGCACACTTCCTCTAAATATAGCCTTCCTAGTCCCCGAAATCATTTGCCTAATTAGTACATAGGCGTATGAGCCGAATGGGTAGTAGGACGCGGTACTAAAAAAAGGGCATACGTTAAATCATGTGATCTGCAGCTGTCCCCTTTGATCGATAGTATTAATATCTATGAAATAATACTAGCCACAAAGTAAATTTATATTATTGCCGGTCGAAAAAATATATTTGCATTCTCTTAAGAATCAGAATCCCACTAAAGGTATTGTGTATCCTTTAGGCCTAGATGTTGATACCTACATTTAAAGATACCTCGGTGTGCATGTGGACTAACCGTAAAACCCATTTAATATGGTTTGCGAACCATGGGGAGGTTGAGATTCAAATCCCAGCCAGGTGTATTAAACTTTTTTTTAGTTATTTCTCAATACCCTGCTACGTAAATGATGTTACAGTTCCTCTAAGTTTTATGTTACTCATCCTTACCACATTATTAAATATAAAATAAGATCTTAGGTAGGTAGAATAATGCTGTGCCAAAAATAAAAGTTAATAAATTAAAATATTAATCAGTTATTATGTATAGTAAATAATAAGCAAGTTAAAAAACCTCTTTTGTCACCTAGAATTTCAATAACTTCTATCTAAGAACCAAAAGTATTCAATTAATTCCTAAGTAGGCAGTTATTTAATCAATACATGGCATAGTGTATTTAATGAATGATTATCTTGATGAATAATTCTAGGCTCACTTTCTAAAATGGTTCTATATTATAACTTATGATGTGTAGACCCAAGGGGTTGTTTTATAGTGTGTGAATATATATATTTCAAACGCGATCACAAATATGCTGCGTGTCATAATAAATTATCTTTCACATCAATGGTATTTTTCTCATTTTTAGTGTTCATCGCCTGACCCGGGCAAAGGCATTTAGAAATAAAACCACCTTTATTACACCTAGCTAAGAATTGAGCCCCTACCTCCCAGTCACCGGCAAACCAAACTAAACAAAGTTGTCGCTCACTGATACGGGTCGTATAACTTTAACTAGGCCTCACTATATTGTGGTTAGCTTGTCAAGGTCGCATATATCCGTAATTTACTGGCACAAAATAGTAGGCCTACTAAAGATTACAACAACAACAAAATCAATAAATTGTTTCTTTGAGGGACAGTTTTTCTTCTTCAAACTATCTAGTTTTTATCCAAGCTGGACGATTGGAGGGAAATACAAAAGGGGAAGGGATTGAGAGGTGGGAATTATGTAATTTGGAGCTTACTATGATTAAATATGTGCTAGTGAAATTTAATTTGTCCCGAATAAAAACGGCTCAATAAGAAAAGGGCGGAAAGTATTAAAATGATATAGCTCCCATTAACGCGAGAAAACATCAGTCTAACGTGTTAAAATAAATTCTGAGTGATTATTATTTGCCATGCAATGATTTTTACAAGGCCTGTTGTAAATCTATCAATCCAAAAACCATGAAATTGACAATTTGAGTCAAAGTTTTCATTTCAGACTAGACTTTGTGGAATAGACCGCCATTTTTCCACGAATACATAACTGGAGTATATGGAAAGGCTAACTCTATATTTTGGTATCCTAAGTAAAACTCCCGCCTCGGCGGCATAGTTAGCTAACGCGCTAGTTTCGTGTTGAGCTTGACTGCCAAGGATGGGAAGATTGAGGCTCGAATGTCGGTCGGGTACACTGGGGCTGGTTTTTCCTAAAAGTTTTTCCACTCTCTCTCCACGTGAATGCGGGTTCACTTCCTCTAAATTCAACCTTCCCAAACTCCTAACCCATTAGCATAATTAGTACTTAAGCGTATAACCCAAACGGGTAGTAAGACACGGTGCTAAAATTACTATTATTACTATTATAGCTACTATTAGTATTAAGTAGAACTCGGTTGTTAGTGAATTTATTAATTGTTTATGGAATGAACCTATTAATTAGATAGTCAGATTTGTGTTGCATGTAGCATTTCGTGATATCAAAACTAGCGTAGGGCTCGAAATGAATCGGGATATAGTAGGGGGCTACAACCCCCCCCCCTCCCCCTTTTATACTACCCTTTAGTTCCCTTCCCAATTTCCCTTCTTCCCCTTTCCGCACTTCATAAGAAACCTCAAGCAAGGAGAATCAATAAATGATAGTGTGTCGTGTTTTAGGGTCTCAACAGTGATTTCTTTGCCAACGATGTAAGAGAGAAACAAACACTCTACTCTCTTTCATGACATCGCTCGTTGTTCTGTTGAAGTCTTCTTTATCTCGTCTCTTCCCCTACTCTTTGGAACCCTACCCCTCCCCTCGCCCGCAGCCTAACACACAACGCCAAATGAACGAAGGGGTCTTCGTATATTTCCAAACGCACTTTACTACTGATATTTCCACCACCACTCGGCTGCTACTACCAGTCATTATTAATAATGGTATTCTGCCATTAAGGCCCTATATTCGCCACATTTCGTTTTTCCGAAACCCACAGATTTAGTTTGTTACGTTAGAATGCATCACCGGTTTTTTCCTACGAGGTCGCTTTTTTTTTTTCTAGTCGTAGGGAGAAATTTTATATACAGACAATAAGGACGTATGTTCTTCTCGTTTTGGATGATGAAGTTTTATTACAAGTCATACAAAGAAATATTTAATTTTTATTATTTACATAACTGAGTATTTTGAAATAAAATATTTATGTGTCATTTAATTGGTAAGCTGTCATAGTAATGCTTTGTTTTATTAACGGTGTGCTAGTTGTTTTGGCTTAGCATATTTTAAAAATATCTTTAAAATCCATCATAGGTAAATTCCCCACGCAAACCACAGATATTTAGATTTTTTTTAGCACCACTACTACCTGTTTGGCTTTTACGCCTATGTACTAATTACACTAATGTTTTAGGGATTATGAAGGTTCAGTAAAGAGTAAATGAATCCTTATTTGCGTGTAGGGAAGGTGGGAAACCATTTAGGAAAACCACCCTTAGTGTACCCGACCAAGATCAAACCGCGATCTTCCCGTCTTTGGCAGACAACAAGAGAATAGTGCACTAGACTCTGTGGCCCCCGAAGTGGGTAGTAAGAAACTCGATTGGGTTATGGCTATATATTTTTAACGATGACTGGGTGGGTTTTTATCACGTGATTTGGCTCCATAAGATGTAGAGAGCAATGTCGATAGTCAATCATTATCGCTGACAAGATATCGCCTATTTTCTTGCAAAATAATGTTTTCATCTCGCTTGACTCGGTAGTAAGACGCGGTGCTAATAATAATAATGTAAATACATTTTCATAAAAAATTTCGATGTGAGTTGGGACTATATTGGAAACCTGGAAGTAATATAGATATTTGTCGACAGGCAAGGATATACAAACGGTTAGTGTGGTTGTCTGATACACAAACTCAGTCGATAAGCGAGTGTTCCTAATGAACTAAGTGTCTGGGGCTAGGTTTCATCCCCAGAATAGTAGAGAAAATTATAATTTGTGAGCTTGGGGTTTTCTCTTTTCTCACTGATGAATATTAACAGCCGGGTGAGTAGCCTAAAGCTAAGATAGTCTGTAATTTGTGCCGTGAGGGTGTTTCTTTAAACAACTCCCGCCAGGAAAATATCAGTGCTCTTTCCATTGCATTAAAAACACCAGGGGACCGAGGGTCATATAGACTTTAATACTAATAAACCAAGAAACAATCTTAAACTTTATATATTTATTTGGGATTATTTAGTGTGTGCACCTTGAACGTATTTCTTTTGAAAGAATGATGCACTACACATCAAACTTTGGTAGTCTTTAGTCTGTGCTTTAACACATATTGTGGAGCCTGACGTGCTAAGCCACGTGATCACAGTTTTTTTTGTAGCTCCTAAACCAAGAAACGTAAAAATAAAAAATAAATCGATAAAATTACTTAGGAATATATTTAGAATAGCACCTCGGGTGTTTATTTTAACTTGTATGTATTATGTATGCCTTGTATTGCGTGACTATCATTGCGAGTAGGCTCACAGCCAATAAAGCTAGAAAGTTGAAACAATACATGCATATGGTTCTAAAGAAAAATTGAGGGTGTAAAATTTTTTCTCTTAATTTTCATACATATTACATAGTTAATATATACGCGTATAGTCCAACCTGGTAATAAGAAGCGCCAAGAAATATATATGTTTTCGCGACAGTTGATTCAAAAATAGCTGAATAGTGTGTGTATTGTTTTTTTTTTTTTGCCATACGTCCTACTACTTGTTCGGGCTGATCACATTTGGATACATTAATGGGGTAAGTGTGTGTAAAGGGAATGTAGCTAATTTTGCTTTGAAAAATAGTGAACATTTTCTTTTGTAAAAAGGTGGCCTGCTGGTCTACGGGTGAGGTGAAAGACTTCTATGCTGGCGGCCAGGGTTCAATCCTCGGTCCCGGCAAAGATTTATCTGTTTACCAAACCCTCCCTTCACCTCTGACAAGACATCTTGTGAATGTGGGGAATGCCAGGCCTCCACCGTGGTTCGGATTCCACGTTAAACTGTAGGTCCTCCATTTCAACTCACAGTCACCCTACCATTACACATTAGCGTAAGTGCGTATAACCCGAACGGGTAGTAAGACGCGGTGCTAATAATAATAGT
>CABFOV010000232.1:26121-41312 GCA_902141375.1 Timema poppense
GGTGGTCTTAGGGTAAAATGCTAGCCTCAGGATCTGATGTTCGTAGATTCAAAAACAGATTGGTTCAACGGAATTTCCTTGAGTTATAAAATCAGTAGCACAACATTCTTAGGTTAAGATGTAAATACATTGGTCTCATGTCAATTGTGGCATGCAAAATAACCCTTGAATGTATATTAAAATATTTTTACCGGCAAAATTGGTAGGCACTTTTGTTCTCGTGTTCTACTATGATTATTCAGTTTAAAAAGTGTACGTTAAATAGCTAAAAAAAAAGAGAATACTTTTTCACCAGGTTCAGTAGTAAGTAAGCGTACTTAGTTTTCCTCTTCAATTCAAGGCTACCCTCACCCACTTAAGGAAACAGGTAGGGAAGTCAGGGCAGTAATCAGGTGTCTCGGCTGACTCCACATAATAGACTAGTACTTCGAACAACTGACATTATATCGGGAACCAAAAGTGATGTGGCTGTTTCCTGTTAGCTCTTCTAGTTCTCTCTCGTACTTTCAAACCAGGCGATGGTTCACTTACTTTCATTTTGACTTTGGACCTTTTTACAAGGTTGGTTCCGTTCATTGGCTACGCATTGAAAAAATGAACCCAGGCAACCGCGTAACTAACTTATTGATTGCTGTAAGAACACAAGGGTTATTCATTAACAGCTTCGTGGGGGTAGTCAACATAAAGCCATTTCTTCTACAGTAAGGACATGGTAGCAATGGGGATGTGACGTCAATACAAGAAAACACTAACGAGTGACCCTTAGGGGTGGGCACGTGAACTAAATGTCCGGCTCAGCGTACTAAATGTGGCTTCCCCCACTTCCTCCACGTATCTTCCTCATCCTTATCCCGTTAGCGCAATTAAACGCGGTTAGCTCGAACAGGAAGTGAGACGCGGGGAAAAGACAAAAAACTAGCTATCACGTGAGAAAGTCAACCTATAGGCCTAACTTATTCATCTCATTTCTCGGTACTAGATTAATGCTTGGTTTCAGCTGAATGTGCGTATGATCACAGCACTTTAGCTAAAATGTATATTCCTTATTTGGCTCGTCTGTCTCTTTTTTTAAGGAAATACTTTAGGGTTTGGAATGAGATTACTTCATGTCACCAGCAGTCCAGTCTACGCTTTTGGAGAGGTGGTCTAAATGTCAAGTTTGGCTAGGCTGGTTTGACAGTGACGGGGAGGGGGGTTTCGAATAACTGTCTGGTGACCTGAATATGTTTTATTGGAATGATTTACAACTTTACCTCGACGCAAATTCGGATAAAATTTCTTAAAATTCTAACTTGCTGAGTCCTATCTCACTAACGTAGTTAAAATTAGAATATTCTGGACGTGTAATAAGACGAGATATTGACAGTCCAATGGCTTGCATATACCCTATATAATCTCGGTCTAATGTATATGAGACGACGCTTAGACCACGTCTTAAAAGAGTCCAAACAAACTGCTCATAATAGTTGCAGGTAACTATTGGAATGCCTAGAGAGACTGCGTGTTTGCAAATTATATAGGCTAATACAAAACAGTTATAATTTATAAATGAGTTTGATGATAAAGTGTAGGTCTATTATAAAACTAAGAGATGTTTATTACATACTAGCATATAGGCATACATCTCATTTACTATGAAAGGTATCAATAATACCACGAGCTATTACAGTATGATTCTATATTATAGGCTGCACCATGATGTAATTCGTCAAGGTAAGCTCACTATATTTCAGGCTCAATGGAGTGTACTTAGGATGCGATTCATTGGATGAGATTCATTTACTAATTTAATTTAACTATGTATTGATATTTAAGCTAATTTGAAATTTTTTAAATCACACAAGTATATTATTAATCTGTTTATAAAGTGACTCTTGAACATAAAAAAATACTATCGAGATTAATTATTTAATTATCAAGAGTGATTCACAGTATTTTCACGAAAAAAACACATGCTTGTTTTCCCTGTTTGGTGTGTTTTACCATAGTTAACACTATTCCAAACAGCTGGGACATGGAATTTTTCCTTACTTTAATTATAAATAACAAACTAGGTCAAGAGAGAGTGAAAATGGCACTTTAACACTAAAGCAGCCTATCAAGTGAAAATAATAATTGAAATCATAGTTTAAAATGTAATTTACCTAATTTACCCCCTACGCTTTGGTTTTTGTATTTCTTAAATGTGTGTATATTCAATTCCTTCTAATAAAAACACACGCAAAACAACAAAAGATAGTGAAGTATCACGTTAAGTGTATTCACTCTATATGTTTGTGTATTTTTTGTCATGCTTGGATGGTAGATTCCTGATGGACTTGTCTAGTTTTTTTTTTTGTAGACTGTGTTTTATTTCCCCTGTCTGTGTGTTTCCGGAGGAACATTTAATGCGTATACTGTACGTTGTCCGTAAAAACAAACATTGTAATTAGCTAAGCACACACACACACGCACATAGAACCCATGTGAGTCTTTTGGAACGGTGATGGCAGGAGTAAAACTAACAAGTTCTTTCTATTGTCACCAAACGGAATTTGGAGCTCGTAAAGCATTTGTTTTTCCATGGTTCAATTGCTTCCCTCAAAGTGCAGAATTGAGTACTTGGACTTGTGTGTTGTCAATCATGTCTTCATGCTTACCTTACTAGACTACACTCACTTGAAAATAACATTGAAAACCATCAAGAAGGAGTTTGCTAACTACATGCGAGGTAGTTGGGCTCACATAGAGATATGTTTTTATACAATTATACAAGCTGATTCACTCGGGACTGAACATTTACTATGTGGAATATAATATGAGCGTGAAACACGAATGAAACTGTTCGTTATTTCATGGCAGTCCTATTTGTCAAGGGCCAAGGTATGTTTTACATTATTCAAATGTGACTTTCCAAAAATGAGTTAATTAAAGAAATAGTTGTTCAGTCCCGACTCCCGAGTGAATCACCTTGTATTTGTAGCTTATCAACACATTTTGATATCCACATTGACTACCACGCAGACTTAACGTCGAGCTCATTTAGTCTGATTTTATAGGTAGGGAAAGGTTGGGGATCAGATCCCGCCCAAATGTAGGCCTACTGATGATGGATTTTCATGAATAGATTTACACACCCTATCCAAGAAAATGAGAGTACATTTCCTCTTATATCTTCCCCATAATAGCGTAATTAAAACGAATATCATGAGCAGGCTTATAGTCACTCTATGGCAATAGGAACTCGAAAGTTCATTGCCGCACTTACAAAAGTTCACCACCAATTCCTATCTTCAGCTAGTCCTATCCAGTACACCTCATTACACCCTATCACTTTCAGGTCCATTCTAATATTATCCTCCCATCTGCGTCAAGGTATTCCCAATGGTCTCTTCCCATTGGGTTTGCAAGTAAATACCTTGAACACGGATATCTGGATTCTTCCAACCGTGCTGCATGTCCTGCACACCATAGTTGCAATATATATATTTATATAGTAAATATATTACTATTAATCCCTTTTATGACACAAAATTTGAAGGTCAGCATGCGGAGGAATCTACTAAAAATAAATATTTTATTTAAAATTCAATCTAAAAGGTCTTAATTATTTTTCCATTGGAGTAGGTTAAAACGATAAATAGCCTATATCTGCAGCAATTTGTTGAGTTGAGCCATCACGATATAAAACACAAAACTGTTTGATTAAAATGGAAATAAGCTATTTGGTATTTTTATTTTCGCTTACACAACCTTCTAATACGATATCCGAATTTATCGGGGAAAGGCTAAGGAAAGTAGAATTTAGAGAGTATGTATTATTTAACACCAATTCTTTATATCCGTTTGGATCAAACACCCTAGTAGGAGCTAAGTACATTCAATATACCCGACAAGGATTCTTAGACAAACCAATCCATTATAAGCAAATCAGACGAGTTTGTCGTTTATTCTATGTGATCACCTATACGTATTTTGACAAACTCTTACCTCGGGAATAGTGTGTGGGAACTCTGCAAAATACACTTCTAGTTTTTAACTGGATGTTCTATTAAGACTTGTACGCATTTGGAAACATTATTTGCAATTTTTTTTTAGAAAACTGTTAATTGATGTTTATAAAACTTTTTCTGCTGCTCATAAACATAAGGAAACTGTTTGGAAAAAAAATGGGAAAAAAATGGGAAAAATGGTTCTCACGTTGTATTAGAAAAAAAAACACTCTTTCGGTTTCAAGGGGTCATGAAACGTCAACATTTACCTAAATTTTGAGTTCATTTTTTTTATGGTTACAATACTTACATTATTCTGGCGGCCGGGGTTCAATCCTCGGTCCCGGCACAGATTTATCTGATTACCAAACCCCTCCTTCACCTCTGACAAGACATCTTGTGAATGTGGGGAATGCCAGGTCTCCACCGTGGTTCGGATTCCACGTTACACTGTAGGTCCTTCATTTCATCTCACAATCACCCTACCATTACACATTAGCGTAAGTGCGTATAACCCGAACGGGTAGTAAGACGCGGTGCTAATAATAATAATAATAATACTTACATACAATACTCTCATTGAGGGGGCAAAGAGAAAGTAAAAAAGGACGGGAAACTTTTTTTGAACATTGAAGTCTGAACGCAAAATAATGTTTGTTTAACCGTTTGCAAAGTTCAATCCAATGACTCACTAGGTTATGACTCAGCAACAGATTCAAGATGTAACAAATGTTTTATTTTCAACTATACTCTCCATTCAACATATGGATTGTATGGAAGCATATTATTACTGAAACATTGGAAAGATTCAAGGGTACAACCAATTAGTTCTATTTTTGAAAGGACAATGTATTGGTAAGTTTTTTGTTCGCATCCTAACTGTAAGAATGGCATAATAAACTCAAGGTAAAGTGGGTGTGGTCCAAACTATTTTAATGGTGACTGACTTTGGCTAACTTTGATGAATGTTTGTATAATTATGATAATCTACAGAGGATCCATTCTTAGTATAATATATTATATAGCACTTAACACTAGATGGCCATATGTGTTATATTGAAATTTTCATTTGGGCACGAACACAAGCCCTTTCATTAATGGAACATTTCTGGAGTGGTCAGTTGATCTCAAGTTTGTATAACTACACTTACCGAACAACCTTTCTATCCCTGAGCCACAGAAACACGATTTATTATTATTATTATTATTATTAGCACCGCGTCTTACTACCCATTCGGGTTATACGCACTTACGCTAATGTGTAATGGTAGGGTGATTGTGAGATGAAATGAAGGACCTACAGTTTAACGTGGAATCCGAACCACGGTGGAGGCCTGGCATTCCTCACATTCACAAGATGTCTTGTCAGAGGTGAAGGGAGGGTTTGGTAATCAGATAAATCTTTGCCGGGACCGAGGATCGAACCCCGGCCGCCAGCATAGAAGTCTGACACCTTACCCCTAGACCGCCAGGTCACCAACACGATTTATTGACGTTTTTAACACGAGTGAATAGTTTTTGAGTTAGGATACTGGGACCAACACTTTGATAACTAATTAAGACAAATAAATATAGCTAATATTTTCAGAATATTATATCTAGATGGAGTAATCCTCACTTAAAGCATGAATAATAGCTTTGGTTATTTGATTCTTTAATATTTTCAGTTTTTAATTCATACAAATGGCGTGAAAGACTTGAAAATAAATACCAAGTAAATGCAAATTATACATTAAAAGCTTCAGCAGAAGTGTTATAGGTTTTAATACCACGTCTTACAGCCCGTTTGAATTAGACCCCTATGTACTAATTACGCAAACTTGTTATAGATCAGGGAAGTTGAATTTAGAGGAAATGTGCCTGCATTCACGAGGAGGGAGAGTCGAAAACCATTTAGAGAAACCACCCTCAGTACACCCAACCAGGATCGAACTACGATCTCTCCATCATCGGCAGTCTAATCTATTGTGAAAGTGACGCCTTAGACCATGCGTCCACCAAAGTGGGTAATACATAGTTTATTTTACCAAAATATATCTTACAAAACCAAGTTATTAGAGAGTAGGGGTATCCTACAAACGTAACAGAGGGCCCTTTCACAAAATAGTCTTCTTTTAATTGAGACAAAATATAATAGGGGCCTACCTCATTAATATTTATGTAAAGTTTAGTTTCACGCATATATAGTATGCAATTTATAATAGAAATATAATACATGCGATATATAATATGAATATAATACATGCTATTTATAATATGATATACATATTTACACAAAAGGATATGTCTAGTAAGCTAGTTTTAAATATGGTCTTAAAATGTTGCACATGATAAAAACTTCTGTGTTATTAGAAACATCAATTTATAAAAAAAAACTTAAGGTTATAATAAAATAAATTATAGCTTTATAATTCATTTGAAATAGGTGCTTATCAAGAGTTTGTAAATAATGTTAAGTTTAGTGAAATTTTAACATCAAAGAAAATATTTAAATCACACAAAGTGGAAATAAATGAAAAATACAAATTTCTCCATATTATTGGCTTAGCTAGAAAACACACTTTCATTGCAAACTACAACCGAACTGGTGGTATAGTGGTCAAAGGTTTTTGCTCTTAGTCTAGTGGTACTGGGTTAGATTCCCGGCAGTAAACGGCGGATTTTTCTCGAACGGGAAAAATTCCCACGGTAGCCAGGGTTTGATAATTACGCTTAAATTAGGTTAAGATCTTAATTGGCTTCACACCGTCATATTCACTAATATTCATATCCTCATCTCATTGGGACATGGAAAGCGCCTCCACGATAAAGATATACGATAAGAACATTCGGGCGTTCACTGCAAAACGCTATTTCCCCCCCGTAAACTGAGCTAAAGATTGATATAGCCCAGGCACGTCATTATAATAATTATTATTGAAAACTATTCTATTACTTTATTATTTTTCATTTCGTATCTTTAAGCAATTCATATTTCATGTTTACATACAATTTAACACTTTCAGTCTATAGCTGAACATAATGTTTTCTGACATTTAAATCCTAAGAATAATGTTTAAACAGCCACTGTTTGAAACTATAGATTTTTTTGGTTGTTTTCCGGTAAAGTATATACTAAACTAAAATATTCTAGGACTTCTGTAAATACCCGATAAAGTGTATATATGATTCACTATGTGATTGCGTTTGTCAGTGAGGCCGACCTAATCTTTAAATACAAAAACATTTTTTTAGTTAGTAGTTTTCTGTCTTGAATACAATTAAGTAAATGAAAATTGAACAAATGTTACTTAATTTTCTAAAAGTGGCAAGTCTAATAAAGGTTGGGATAAATTACAACTACAACATGAACATAAAAATTGACACTACACTAAAATGTTTATTCAACAAACGGCCTCCACAATTTATTACCTGATTCTAACAGCTGAACGTTTGAAAGTAGGAGGTGGGCTGTTAATTAGAAATAGTTCAGTGAATTTATTCACCAAACACATTATTTCAATTGAAATGACATACCGTACTGTGGTTCTCAAAATATTTGAAAACATTCCTTAGCGATTAATAGTTCCGATAGAATGCCATGCCCCAGAGTTTGTGTCTTTCATCAGCGATGCATGAAGTTCAACCCACAGGCAATGACATAAATAATGTATAGAAAATATACCGATATAACAATAACAAAAATAGTTCAATATAATACCATTCATAAAAATGGTATGATAAGAAATACCGTTGATTATTTTTATAATATATAAAAAAAGATAACTTCCGTTTCCTGCCAGTGACAGGAATTACAATCCCCTTGTTTGCATCACCCTTCAATACGATTCTAATAGTTTTATTCTACATAAAAGCTGGGCTGCACAATCCACAGGTTAAAATTGGTGTTAACTAGATGATTTAAAACCATTCCCCAATGCAATTCCTAGACAAAGTTGGCTAATTTATCTTAGATAATAGTTGCATATTTCATTATTTTATTTTAACATCGAGGGGAGGGGTTATAGAGTATGATACATTAAAATTGAATATTGGTTAACAATAGTAGATATGATCTGCAACTAAAAAAAACAACACACATTTATATTAAAAATTACAAACCATACAAAAACGGAATTATTTTCACTAAACATTGTCATCAGGTATCTTCGAAAAGCTTGTAACTCTAAAATAACACACTTAAAATATTCAATTCAAATATGAGAGCTTAGTTCTGAAAAGATTGCGTGTTTTATATTATTAGAGTAATACAACAAAAACAAGGTTGGCTAGTTGAATTAAATTTTGTACTAATCTCTTTAGAACAGTAGTCTCACTGAGTAGTCTTAATAAGAAATGTATACTTTTTTTTTTCGGTTTGTACATATTTCCCATGGAACCATTTCCAAATTATGTAAATCAGTTTATAACTTTATTTTTGATAGGGATGCAAACTAGCTGTCTAAACTTAATGCAAGGTATGAGTATCCGTTAAAAATTAAAAATCTTGTAGTAGTTAATCTGTACTTTATTTGAAAATTGTTTGTGAAATAATTACGATCTTTGTGGAAGTACCCTGTTTACACCTTTAAGCCCGTTTACCCCTTATTTACCCAAAAACCCTTTATACACCTTCTAGCCCGTTTGATCATTTTTGCCCTTTTACACTCTTAAAACTTTTTATATAGTATAACCCTTTTACCCCTTACACCCTTTTATTTTGACTAAATTTACTTTTTGCCCTTTAAAAACTTTCTACCCTTTTTGGCCTTCTTTGCTCTTTTTGCCCTTTTTGAAATTTTGCCCTTTTGCCATTTTAACCTTATTAATCCTGTTGATCTTCTTTACACTTTTTATTTACCTTTTTTAATCTCTTTTAATGTAATTAGATTTACTTTATTTCCTCTTTTTGAATTTTTTACACCTTTTAACATTAAATGCCTGGCTTGTACAGGAAGAAATGTTTTAGGGCAAATGGATAAAGAGGATGTTTAAAAAGGTGTAAAAAGAAGCAAAAGGGCAAACATGTTAAAAAGTATATGTGATTAAAAACATTAAAAGGGGTAAGTAAAAAGGTTAAAATAGTAAAATAGATTAAAAATAGCAAAAAGCGCAATAAGGAAAAATAAGCCCAAACGTAGAAAATTGTCATATAAGGCACTTTGGACAGTAATAGTAAACGGGGCAAAATGAATAAAAAATAAATATAATAAGAATATAAATGGTATTAAGATCAAAAGGAATAAATAGGGCAAAGCGCCAAAAGGGCAAAAGCGTTAAGTAGAAAAAAAAGGGTGAAAGGGATAAAAAGTATATCGAATCGAAATTTAAAATTCCGGATTTCAGATACACATATTCGTGCACAGTGGCTACTAATTTTTAAAATTCTGGACTTTAATGTGCTGCAAATATTGTGCAACGCTCGTGAAAGGAAAACTCCTATTATTAATATAGATTGCCGTTTATCACTAACGTATCGCTTCTCAACATATTAGTTACGTAATTTAACTATTAAATTCTTTCTTCGAATATAATATATACTTATTATTTAATTAATTTATTTATCTACTATACAATTAATTCAAACCTCGTGTACGTCGTGGTGGGCGAAGCATCACAGGTCGAAGGTGACGTGAAAATGACATTGAAATAAATAAATAGTGTGCCACAACGACCCGATAATAATGTAATGTGGAAGAAGAGCTAATACAAGTAGAACATGTGGCAGAAGAAAACGAGTAACCTCTCATCTTGCAACAACTTGATAAAGTTATTCCATCAAATATGAAGCCTTGCCATATTTGCAAATAAATAAATTCTGTATTATCAATGTGAAAAAATATAAATACAACTAACGTACATTGGCTTCTGTCATGTTGGTTAAGATGCTTTAACACCATATTAAGAATCTCCATGCTAAGAGCAGCTCTTAACTAGACATGAATCACAAAATAATAACTATATGGCAATTAATATATGTTTGTTCAACAGCCCATTAGCAATGGTTAGTATCTATGCTAAAATTGAATAACATACGGCTTGTGGCCCATACGTATACAAAATCCATGATAGCATACATCATGTTATTGGACCTCTTCGCGTGATTGGTCTGGCACACCAACATACGCTCAAGTGTAAATTTACGACGTAGATACAGCCGCTGATCACTGTCTGGGAAGCCCAGTAAACACAAAGTGTAATCCACAATTAAAGCGTGAGCTTGTGCAGTACATAAAAAACGTCAACGCTCATGTTCTTTCATTCCGCAAAATGCATTAGCTAACACAAGCTGAATATCAGACAGTAGTTGACCAAGGAAGACTAGCTAAAACCCCCCCTAATGTACATAATTTACCATGGCAAACAAAATCAAAGACGATATGACGAGGTAGCATCATTTGATATAGCCACTATATTAAAAGCTGATGATGGATAACCGCCGGGAGAGTGAAATAGAATTGTTTATCAACGCAATGAAGATATTAGTCGTATTTAAATACTTCATTTAAGCTTTGATCCGTTCGCCTATCCTTTGCAATTTCAAAACGCAGATGTGGGCTGACATAGCAACATGCATCATGTTGCTGACCATGCCAAAAGTCGATCATTATTAACGATGGTACGGTATGCAGTGCATCGTTTGGACTTCTTACAAGTCTTTCAAATCTTCACCACTTGATAAAAACTATTTGCAATGGATAGTTAACATGAACGTGCAGATTGAAGGTAAAGTCCGTTCACCGTAGGAATTGTTTTCTGAAAGGCCTTTTTACCTACCAGAAATTTATTATATAGTAGGATATTGGTAGGATTTTTTTTAAAGAGTAATTCCTGCCGTAAATGGAGTATACGAGTACATGCCTTGACATCCTACACAGAGAACAGACAAAACTGCGTTGAGATCAATATCTTAATCTTATGAGCTACGCTAGTACTAGAGCTATTGAAATTAATCAACGTGTTGGGAAGATGGTAATCATCCCATAGTCATTGGGAGGAAATCTTCGAAACATGCATCAAAACATCACTCGATGACTTTCATTCAGCAATTCGACAAACCTAACCTCTCCATGACTCTTATATGTATTCCACCATTGTCTGAAATTAAATCCAATATCCACCCTGATTAATACAATCGAATTTAAAAAAAGAGAATTTAGACACTGCCACATATCCATTACACTTAAATAAGAAAGAAAAATACGTGAATCTCACTAAATATATCGAGGAGTATCAGCAATTTACCCAATCCACAAACGGATACAATTGTATTCGCCACTGTCACAAATTACATAATACATGAAACAAGAGGCTCGCCAAACATAAATTTGCCTGCATGTGAAATGTTAAATGTTCCAATTCTTTTCCAAAAGTGCTTTCTGAAAGAACAGCTGCAAACAAGAATGGATATCCTGTATACCCGCATCGAGAAAATGGCTTAACAGCTGAAGTTCATGATCACAGGTCTGTCAACACGCTCGTGGTTCAATACGACAGATATATTATTCAAATGAACAATGTGAACACTAAGGTTGAAATCTACACAACATTAAAAAGCTTCAATTATTGGTTTCGATAAATCTACTAAGCCTATTACTGCTGCATTTTGGTTATTACAAACATCTTTAAAATTGAGGTCAATTACAGTGTTATTAGTTATTTTTAGTTTCTATATGAGTTGGTTAGAATTGAAGATGCATGGAGAATTCTCATACATGAAATGCATTTACAGTCACATAGTATAATGTGTCTGGATTGCCATTTACCAAGTCAACAAACAGGGATATTTCAATAAGGTAATAAAGCGCAAGACCCATAGTTACAAGTTTGGTTTTGACTCCACCAGTGTAAGACCAATGCGAACGGATTACCTTACACAAAAATTCCACTACATTTTGTTTGGAAATAAAATACTAGAATACAGGCTCCACGTCAGAGAGGCGTGGAGTAGAGGTTCTCCCAAATTAAAGGTTAACAAAAAAATATTAAAATATTTGACTTAAAACTATTCTCCTTTACGTTCGTGGCCCAAAGTCACTCGAAGATAATTATAAATTTGAAGGACAATACATAACATTCCAAGTATCTAGCTGGAGTTACACTAGATACTGCAACAAACGAAGATTAACAGCTGGACACATTGAAATAAGAAATTGTCACTAATAATCGCGACAACTAAGGGAATTGTTTGTGTTTATCCCTGGAGTCAATTTTCCAACTAACGCAAGAGCAATATGGGACTATTTGAAGGAATTTTTCTCTAAAGAATACCCAAGATAGTTTACTGTTGCTTAAGTTGAGAATCATACATTTTTGGGACATTGGAAACATTTTACTTATACACAACACATTATGTGAGGCAAAAGGATTACCAGCACAAATTATTATAATATTGAAAAGTAATCAAATTTATGATGATGCTTTGAATAATGACAATCAAGATCATGAGTTGTACGATCAATCAAATTAAGAACAGCGTTATGTGATTAACAAATTAATTGAAGCCGTATTATATATCTTAATATATGGAAAAAAGTTTGATTGACCTGATGGCCTTGGAAAAAATTATGCCAAACGAAAAAAAATGGGAAAAAGTTCACTCAGAAGGATTATACTGTCTTTTTGTTGCATACACCGGAATTGCAGCTTGTTTGGTTGATGATGGTCGTACTATTTAATACATGTTTAAGGTGCCAATTCCATTGTATGAGAACTCTGTCTATGCCTTCAAACCTGACACTGTGCAAGATATCATATTATTGAATGCAAGCATTATCAAATGGATGAAGCTCCCATGACTAAAATTACTGAAGTTTATACTAGTGATCAATGGTTTCGCAATTTAGCAAAGTAATGATAGAAAACACATCCCACTCGGCGGAAAATTATTATTGATGCGTAGTGACTTTCTTCAAACATTATTTGTAATACCTCACAGTGGCTAAAGGACATCAGGGGAAGTTTGACTGAAGTGCCACCGTCTTTTGACAAAATTTACACAGTTTCGTGTTACTAATAACATGCGAGTTTATGAAGGTGAACAAAAATTTGCGTAATTTTTGTCAATTGGCGACGGAACATTTTTTTAAACTATAGATTCTATGCCACAAGACGATTGTTATCTAGGATTTTACAGTACTATGAGGGTACAGACAGCACCAGGTGACACAATCAGAGGGGGTGACACAATATTAAATATCTATACGTTTTTGATCCAGTGTTTTAGAAGAAATGTATTATTTAAAAAATATATACCCTTTTAGTTAATAATAACCACAAAACTCATTTTTTGTAAGCCCAGCATACATGTTCTGTATTAATATACGTACAAGGCTAAAACTCTATGCCAATCTAGTTTTTGAACATTCTTATGCGCATGCGCTCAAGTCAGAGCTGTCATTATTACAAAATTACAATAACGCTAACAATAGCGTGGATTAGTATAGACGTGCTGTTGTCTTCGTTAAGTAAGCTATGTGTATATATATATATACATATTATATGGAGCACTTTGAAAATAATTGAAATGTATTGTCATGCTTTTTGGTGAACAGAGATTTTACTCTTTCTCAATAATTCTGTAAAAGTATATATCATTTAATATAATTTTATATCTTCAGTGGAGTGTTTCAGCAGTAATGCATATGATTTCGTTCTACAAATATTACGAGTTTTTGTTAATATCTTTATATTGAGATTAAAAGTAATAAAGTCAGTGCGGTCCACTGTGGCATTTTGTTTATTGTGCACTGACGATTTGTGTGTTTGTGGTTCCATGGAAGAGGAGCCATTCAAAACTGAAATTTATAAATAACAAATTTGATATATCATGGGACATCAAGGCTTTACAATTTTGCGATTTTATCAATTTTAAAGTGAGTTGGCGAAAGGCATTGTTTTCGACAAAGTGATTTACAAGCTTGAAAACCTAAAGGAAATTTCTGATTTAGTCAAGATGTTCTCTAAGTACTTGTGCATGAGTATTTGTCTCTGTTTATTTTTTGGTATTATTTCATATGTGAGTATATTTCAATATAATTTTGTCAACAATTTCTTCATTATTTTGTTCCATTTTTGATCACGCAAACATAATCCATTAATGTATCTAATGTAATGGCAAAGTTTAATTATAGAATGAACAAATCTTTATGGAGTTATTAAACGTTTTCACTTCGAATTCTACTATTTTATTAAATAATTTTTACTTTTACCCCATGAAACTATATAAATATATCCAGGCTGTTCGTATGATATTTAATCTAAAGGTTTAATTTTAATTTTGCAAGATGTTTATGTTGGTTTTATTTTCATTACATTCAATGATAAACAGGAATTAAGATTTACGAGTAACATTAATATTAAAAACATTACTAAGTATTCTGTATGGTCTGGTACAAGAGGAGATTTACGGGGATGACACCATGAATTTCCCACTAGATGACACCAACCCCAGACACGCAAATGAGGATTCGTCACTATTGCGTCAAAGCTAATACCTATTTAATCTGAATTTATTTTCTAATATTATTATAGGTTTGGTTACGAATCGAAATAAACCCACATTAGTGGTCCAAAATTATAATGTGTCACTATCGTACTATACCGGATCAACTGTAACGGGAGGATGGGTTTTGAGTCCTGCCCAGGTGGTTGTTCCTAAATGGTTTTACAATCTTCTTATACACAAATAGGGGTATGTCTCCTCTAAATTCTACCTTACTAACAGTGACTATATTAGCGTTAGTAGCGTAGAAATTTAGGAATTGAGGGTGTCGTGGCCTCCCATAATGGGGGTCCACAATTATGTATATAAACTTAAATATAGTATTGTAAATTTCTAATTATACGATTCATTTTCCATGTAACTATCAAAATATGATTTTTTAATATTCACATTCAAGGTGAATCATTTAAATATTCCATACACATTGTATTGGAGGACAAAGGGATTTTTTTTTTCAGAATGAAACGCACTAGTGGGTCTTAAAAATAATTGCCCTTAAATGTAAGATTATACTTGAGTAATAATGACACTCTCCTCTTCCACTCCCCCCCCCTTATATATATATGGTTATATGAAAACAATATCGACATATAACGTCAATTTTATAGTGGATCTCCCCTAGAAAAATGAGCACTCTACGCCCTTGAGTAGCGTCAAAGTTTGGTAACCAAACGGGTGCTAGGAGATGGTGATCGATATAAAAACGAATTGAGTAATACAATGACAAACCTATCAGT
>CABFOV010000232.1:44566-130955 GCA_902141375.1 Timema poppense
AAAAATCAAGACAACAATAAAAAAAAGGCACCAAGTGGTCGATTGTTTTCTAATTAAATCTACTCACATAAAGGAGTTTCTCTAATCTGGCATAAAAAAAAACCACGCCTGAAATAGAGACATAAATTTCAAATGGCGGAATCAATTGCGTATATATACCCTATACACATGAGTACTGTTTCCCTACTTAATTACGTATTGAGATTCTTTGGTGGCCGCATGGTCTAAGGTGTCACTCTTATGTTAGGCTGGACTGCTTATGACAGGGATATCGTGGTTCGAATCGTGGTCGGGTGTACTGTGGGTGGTTTTTCCAAAATGGTTTTACACTCTCCCTCCATCGAATTCGGATACATTTACTCTTATTTCAACCTTCCTCGTCCCTAAATCAATAACAAAATTACTACATGTGTGTATAACTTGAACAGGAATTAAGACGCGGTGCTGTAAATATAAAACTAAATTATATACTTTAATAGAGAATTGAGTACAAGTTAACTATTACCTTGTGTACTCCCAACTATTATGTCAATTCTTAGCCAAACATATATTGTACCTATTATGATAATGTGTGAGATTTATCTATAATTATTTATAAACATGCACAGGAAAGATACTAGTATATTAGAAAATTAATCATACATTTCCTTGACTTTCAAACAAAAAAAAAATTAATTAGTATTTGTGGAAGTTATTTTAGTTAAATGTATTTAATAAACAGATTCTCAAATCCAAAAATGTTTCGAAATACATTTTCAGATTTAATTTACAGGCCTGAGGACTCAATCAATTTTATGGAAGAAATTTTATTTTTATTTGTAGCATTCACTTTTCATAATATTAGGATGAAAATAATAAACACATATTTAGATGCGATTCGTATTTTATCGAAGTAGATAGCTAATTTGATAGTTATATCGTGATAGTTTCCATGATTTTTTCATTACAAGATTCTCCATTGAATTATGTACTAATACCGGCATGTATGGGGCATGAGGTCAGACGGATCTATCGATTATCGCTTGCATTATCTTTACTCAATTATAGTAATCAATGACTTGGAACCAAAAGTTACGATGAACTTTGATAATTTTAATCTTATACTTAAAATAAGTGTTATTTTAAATGTTAAAACATTAATGTAAGTGCGCTTTATATGCATATTTACGAAAATAGGTGAGTTCTACCTTATCCATCAGTAAGCCTTTAGTTTTCACTCAGCGTCTTCACCGTCTGAGCTAGATGTATCTTTACTTTATTTTCTAGCACCGTGTTTTAATACCTGCTTAGGTCGTACGTTATACCCATTTGAAATAATTACGCTCATGAGTTAAGGATGAGGAAGTCTTTATTTACAGGAAGTGTACCAATATTTGCATGGGAAGAGCGTGAAAAAACCAAGCTCAGTACACCCGAACGAGTCAAGAACCCTGATCTCCCTGTCACCAGCAGTCTAGTTAGCCTATCACGAAAGTGACTGACGCCTTAGACCATGCGGCCACCAAACCAGGTTAGACGCAGTTATTTACACAAAACTAAGGGGGTAGGGACGAGGGAGGTAGAAGTTTAAGAAATGTAGAGGGGGAGTGTGAAACCCTTAGAAGAAATTACCCTCACCAGGCTTCAAACCACAAACTATTAGTCATTAGATAAGCCCACATGTTGGATATTAGTGAATTTAAATGCAAATATCCTAAACACGTAGTAAGACGCAGTGTAAAAAAAAATGATTCAGGAAACACTATTTATGTCTTAACTTTAAGACGAAGTTAATTAAAAACTTAATCTCTTGTAGTATGGGCAAGTTTATCAGTTGTAAATGTTATATAATTGGAAAATAGGATAATAAAGTTATGTCATGGAAAAATCGTTCACAACGCAGATGCAGGTAAGAGTCCCAAATTTCCATTTAACAAAATGTCACTGCTATCTATACTAACAAATAAGACCGGGAACTTATGAAAATTATAATGACATAGATATCCAATCACAAATGTAATTTGGTAAAAGTTGTGTATATCACAAGAATAATAGAACTTATCCTAACAATGTTTTGTGAAATAAAATAAGTTAACACGCTTCGTTGGCCGCATAGTTTAAGGCATCACACTCGCAATAAATTAGATTGCTGATGACGGGGAGATAAGAGCTCAATCCCAGTCAGGTATACTGAAGGTTTATTTTCCTCAATAGTTTTTCACTCTCCCTCCTGCAAGTGCAGGTGCACTTTCTCTAAATTCAAGCTTCTTCATTCATAGAATATTAGAGTAATTATTACATAGGCATAAAGCCCAAATGAGTAGTAAGATATGGTGAGAGAAAAAAGATACTTTATTGGTTGAGGAAGGCTATATCTATGTTTCCTACCACTTACCTTAATCATTATTATGAAACATATAACGTGAAACGCAGCTGAAATGTAGCTAGTTTCCCCTTTTCATTCTTATTTTAAAAACTATTTATCATAAAACGTGAGGTCTTAAAAACAATATGGACAAGTCTATAATGTTCAACTTCGTATTTGCGTAAATCAGAACTGATAGTAACAAATCTACCCTAATTTTTAAATAATGCGTGGTTACCGGACGTCTGCACTCCTATAGGACTTATTAGAACATCAGGTTTTTGGCTAGTAAGTTATAGAAATACTGTACAAAATACATCTCTCAAGCTATAGATTTTTTCTCGTCGAATTATAGTTATAAATATTTTCAGCTTTATTCGTTTTCTAAAGATTAATTTTAAGTGTGTTCGTCTTTTACATCTTTGAAAAAAACAAAAACAGAATCCAAGTGTCAAGATAGCATAGCTTTTCAAGGTTGGTTTGCAATGGAAGTATCCCAAATGTTGCCAATGTTCTCCAATCAGGGTAAAGGGAGCAGGGGAAGAAGATTAATGCTCTCTGTGGGTGGGACAGTTCCATCCGAGTAGAGGGAACCTCACATTTATATTTAGCTGTGGTACGCAAACCTCAGGTGACAACATCACTTGGAGACACATTCCAAGACGCCCAAATAGACTTAGCATATAAGATTGGCTTTTTAAACTTACTATTAAGATCATTTCGACTTTTTAAAGAATTATAAATTGTTAGTGTGTTAAAATAAAATAATTTGAATATAGCGCATAAAAAATACTTAGTTTGTGCTATCTATTTATAGATAAGCTATTATTTTTTCTATTAAAACATGTAGATGATAATTAAATGATTTAAAACCTAATGTGTACAAATTTTACTACACGATCAATAAATATTTTTGTAAGCAAGATAAGACAAAGCAATTTTTATAAAATGGTTATTTGTGAAAAAGTACTATTTCAGAGAAATAACCATTTTGATATAACTTTTTATAAGGTTACTTTCTGTGCTAAAATATTTATGAAATAAACTTAATTTTTTCTTAGCATTAATAATAGTTATTTATTATTGGTATAAACTTATTACGAAATTAATCATGCCATAAAAATATATTGTAGAAAAATATCAATTAAATACTAAATAAAATATTGTTTATATTTTAGGTTAAAGTACCGTTTGGTTAAAAAAAAATCTTATTTGAATAATTGCAGTTTTATGAACGTACTTGTGTAAATCTTAATTATCTGAAAAATAAGGATTACAAAAGAGGAAGTCCCATCTCGATCCGATGAGTAGACGACTTTTTGGTTTACTAGCAAATAAAAGGAAATGTAAAGACCGATTTATAGTTTTATTATATGAATAGATTTGAAGTATTCAAATATTACTAATAGTGACATATACAGTCTCAATAAAGAGATAAAACAGATATATATTAAGAATTATAAAAAAAATTAAGGCATTAAATGGATTTCTATGTTTTTTTAAAAATTCTTCTTACTATCTATCTGGGCTATTTAAATCGGCGCATTACAGTTGGGCTACGGACCCTTTGTCCCAAAAGAGTAATTGCTTAGTTGTGCCATGGTCATTGACTAGGAGTAGTATCGTCATAGCTTAGTTGGGCTATGGTCATTGACTAGGAGGAGTATCATCATAGCTTAGTTGGGCTTCGTTCACTGACAAGGAGGATTATCATCATAGCTTATTTGGGACACAATCAGTGATTAGGAGGACTATAACAGATAATAGACCTGCAGGTAAATAATAAGTTGGCCCCGCCAAACCTTTTGTCTTATGTTGGGTTAGGCTTGCTTAGGTTAAGATTGTGTTGTGCCATTTGGTTAAATTAGGTTGGATTATGTTATGGTAGGTTAGGATGGATTAGGTTAGTTTAACTTAGCTTAGGATTTTGTTGTGTCTTAATATCCATCACATGTGTTTTTGTCCAAATCAAGAAAATATTAACATCCATCTTAAATAGAGCGCCATAACAGCTGGGGCAATACAATTCCAAGAAGAAACTCGTGACCCAACTCTAATGGGTTCATTTAACTATACTAAGGGGGTAGGCATTAAAATGTATGCCTTTAGAGGAAATATACACACTTTTTCATGGAGCGAAAGCTTAAAACTATTTGGTAAAAACACAATTTAGAACACACAGCCGGGAATAGGCTTCATCCTGACCTCCCCGTAGTTTGGAAGATCACACTAGACGCTTTTGAGGTCTAGACTATGACTTTTTGTGCCCACCAACTCTGGGGATATATACGTTCTGTGCAAGAATGTTACGTGCACCATTTCTTGTTCCCATAAAGAAATAATGTCATATAAAACCTAATCATTTAAAAAAACTTCAGATTATTTTCTAAATTCAAGTGTAAAGAAAGTTTTTTTTTATCAACAATGTGGTTTGCCATTGTCTTTTTGGGAGAAATCTGGTTCGTTTATTTTATGAAAACCCTATTCATCCTACTGTCTTAAGTGACGTAGCCAAGTAAACCTGTAAAAGAAAAAAAGAGTAGCCTACGTGCTAATAAAATGGTAATTTGAAAGTTCCCCGTTATCAATGAGTAATTTCTCTCGAGCTGCAGAGTCGTGGTCAATCACGTCATTTAGAAACATTTTGGGACATGGATTTTAAACGCAAATCTTATCTAATCTGGTTTTTTGGTGACGAGGAGGTCGGTGCTTGAATCCCAGCCGGGTGTAATCAAGGAGTTTTTTTCCTTAATGGTTTTATAATTTTTCTTAACGCCAATTCGAGTACATGCCTCTAAATTCTACCTTCATGTTACCTACTGCATTAGTTTAATAAAATGCGTATATACCGGATGGGTTTTAAAATATCATGCAAAAATCAATCAATTATTATAGTATATACATTTTTCCAAATGTAAAACTAAGTAGGCCCACACAAAACCATAGTTTTACTGGTTGTTATCTATGGTTGTAGAATATTTTCTCTTACCTTACACGATGAAAATAAACTTAGGGTGTTCGAAAACAAGCTGCTTATGAATATATTTGGTCCAAAAAAGGAAGAATATACTCGGAAGTGGAGAAGGTTACATACCGATAAGTTACATATCCTGGACTCATCACAAGACACTGTTAGGCTTATCAAATCTCGTAGATTATGGTTAGCAGGTCATGCAGTCCGAATGGGATAATTTAGAACCATGTTCAGGTAATGAATGACAAACGCATTGGGAAGAGACCATAGAGAAGAACTAGACGCAGATGGGAGGCTAACATTTGAAATGACCTAAAAGAGGTAGGGGACTGGATAAAACTAGCTAAGTATAGGTACAAGTTGCGTACTTTTTAAAGTGCGTCAATTAACTTTTGAGTTCTTAGTGATAAAAAGTAAGTAAGCTAATTCTACTAATTCTATCACTCTAATTGTGACGTTAACACCAAGTGGCCAGGCTGGTGTTATCATTTGTATTCATAACTCTGACCACCCCGATCACTTTCTACAAGCAAATCAAAATCCGAAACACTTGGGGAGATGCGTTAGCATTGTGTTATTCTGGGATTGCAGTTTCCTCTATGTATCTTGGGCTAACCAAGGAGATTTGTAGATCTGGGATTTTAAAAAGAAAGTCGAAAGTATTTTTTATTTTTATTTATTTTAAGGTAAATGTAAATAGAAAGAAATTTCTAGAAATAATATTAATACATTATAAACTTAATCCATGCACAGAAGTAAATTGATCAAGTCAGTGAACTTTCCGATTTTAAATCATTGTCACTAAATATCAAATACACACATATGTATGAATATAAATGGCCACATAAAAGTAAAATTTTTGAAGCAGGTGTGAAGGTAGCGATGGAGAGTGGGCGTACTGCCAGCCTTAATAATGAAACTAACTTCAAAGTCGATGATCACATATCAAAAAATAATTAGGGCCACAGCTAATGAGGTATTTTGACACGATGACGAGTTATTTCAATTATGACAACGTTTCCGTACAGACCTATGTTGAAAAGGCCTTTTACAGAATTGGTTTAGTTTTAGTTTAAACATTATTGTTTGGCTATTTGTAGATTCAAGAGCAGTCATGAAGATTAAAATACACTTAAAAAAATTCCCCTATTATCTTAAAATTATCAGTTTTGACGCTATCCAAACATAGCTTTATATTTTAAGGAAGATTAGATCTATGTTATCTACCTCTGAAATACTTGCTGTTAAACGACGTTGAAAAGGAGCTAATTAAACCATTTTATTATATTTTATAGAAATCACTTATCTTGACACCTAAGATTTTTAATATCCTAGGGATATGTTGATTCCCTTCTTATCCCATTTGATGTGAATATTATTTTGAGATAACTTATAAGTTCATAAATAACGTGGGATTTCTAGACGTCTGCAACGCGTCTCAGTGCTTCGGCAAGTGGTCTCCAACAAAAAATAGTTTTAAAACAATTCTAAGCCTGCTTGGGGAGCCGTCTACCAAAGTACTCAAACACGTTTTAGACGTCCAATAATCCCACGTTATTTAAGAATTAGTTTATTATTTCAACATAAGATTAATGCCAAAATGGTGGAAAAAGGCCCCTAGAGAATAAAACAAACCTTACTTTTTAAGTCTTATGATTTCAAAAATATAATGAAATGGTTAATTTAGCTACTTCGATTCACGAAAAATGTATTAGTTCTAAGATCAACGTAAGATGTTAGTGACATAAATCTAACCTTCCTTAAAAATGAAGATATGTTCTGATAGTGTCATAACAAAATATATTAAGATAATTCCAAGTTAATTTTAAACTTCAAAATGCCACTCAATTTATAGACACCTCAGTTTGAGGATTATTCCCTTCATGTTTTATGTTCCCTTAACGCCAAATTATTCAGGTGACAATCGTAGATATTTAATTAGTGAAGAAGTGTTCCACTTTGTCTAGGAATTTAAAGTCCGTTACCTCGCTATGAAAAAGATCAAGTGGTTCTATTTAAAGCCTAGGATCTTTACTAATTGAATTTTCCCTCATTTGATTTAGTATAAGGGTACAGTTTGTATCTTATCTGCACCAAGAAACAAATAAAAACAGAACCTACACATTCTTCAAGTCAATTACGTTCTTTTTGCTACGCCAAGATTTTAAATGATACTAAATATATCATTTTCTCTTTTAGAGTATATTAATAATTTATCTTTTATATGAGATAAAATTGTATACTTTATACAATGTGAACATCGTACCAAATATCTTTAAACATACATGTGTTACATACAATTTAATCCACCCTTGGTTTAATTCTAGTTTGTAATTTATTAAATTTAATTTTGTGCTCCACGTCTGAATTAGCCATCTTAGCTATCTCATTCATTAATAGGGTTGGAATGAAGGTTGAATTTAAAATAAGTTTACCCCCGTTTGGATGGAGGAGGAGTGAATCGCCTTTAGGAAGGGCCACCCTCAACACACCTAGCTCGGGATCGAACGTCAACCTCATCTTCACCAGAAAATCAAAACAGATGATAGTGAGTGATACCTCAACCCACGGGTTCACTAATGCATGTATACATGGGTTTAAATCTTGAACCTGACTTGGAATAGAATAAAAAATATTTTGGTCGACTGTGTTCGTCAGTACGAGTTAACTATTTGTTCAAATAAAACTTATTAATATTTGTTTTTCTCGCGAAATAATTCAAAATTCCGTTCTCACTACAAGATGAATAGGCTTTGGATGATATTATTATAGTCATGATGTTTCCTAAATTGATGAAGGGTTGGTAAAATAGTTAATTTTACTTTTTTGTAGTTCATTCATTAGGTCATCATTCTTTCGAATAGTTTGCTGCAGCTCTCCCCTTTTGCTTATCCTGGACCTAATTTGTTTACATCTTTGTACCTTCTTTTGCCAACCACGTTTGCCATCTGATTCATGTTCTCCAGTATTAGTCTCCCACCTAAATTTTTCCCTTCCACTTCTGCTTCTATAATCATCTTCATCAAACTATCATGTCTCAGTATATGGCCTACTATTGCAATTATTGAAACACTCTTCTATCCTTTAAACTAGACAGGCAGGAACCTCGCCGAAAACAATAGAAGGAAAAGGACAAATGAGTGTTCAGTTTCGAATGTTCTAAAGAAGATTTTTGCGCTACTCTAGTACTACTGTTTATGATATTTTGTGTTTCTATAAATGTATTAATAACTAATGTATCAATGAAACTGTATTTATAAACTTCTTAATATAATGTATTACCGTAATATTTGTTGTGTTCTAGAATATAAAAACTCAACAGCCTTAAGATCTCACCGTACCAACTAAATTTGCCACATGGAATATACTTAATTCCAAAACTTAGCTTTTAGACGTGTGTGGTGTTATTATTTGTGCTAATTTCACTATTTGTTATGTAAATTCTAAACAAGTTTATTTTTTTCTGAGAAACTAATAATTGAACGTCAATTTGGTTCCTTATTTACATTAACCAAGTAATTCAACCTAGCTTAAATGCAATTTTATGTTTTACAACCAGTTTAACTTAATTTCTCTGTGGCTATTCCATTCTAATTTCTATAACCATTAGTTAAAAAGTGTGCACGCTTTAATGTCTAACCTTTTGAATCAATATATACTTCTAAATATTTTACGAATTATATTTGTTTTCGTAGTAGATATATGCCTTCTGCATGCCAATGATACAACAAAAAACCAACTAGTATTATACAAGAAGACAAGATACATTTAAAATGTTTTTGCTTACATTGTGTATTTATGTATTTACGATCTGGAACAAATAAATAGCAAAAAAGGCTATTTTTTATATTTTAACTTCCTTGTCATCTGTTAGCAGTAGTGCTTAGTGTTGTTTATAAAAAGTGTTATTACGTTGTTTATTATCTTATTGCCTTGTCATAAAATGAGTAACATTGATTCATAGTGTAGGACTAGTTAAGTTAAAGACATGGCAGTAAATCAAAAGTAAATAAAAAAATAGTCGAGTTGATTTACAACTATGCCATCAAAGTCACAGTGGATAACTAAAACAGAATAAGTATGGTTTCCACAAAGTAAAGCTGCATTGGTGATCGAATGGCCAAATTTGTTTCGAATTGAGTTGACATTAAGGGGGAGGCTAGGCTTCATATACTGGCTGTCTGCGCTTGATATGGTTTTTCCCAGGAAATAAAACAATTCCTACACATTGTTTAAATTTTGGCGCCATTGGGTTGGTTTTGACGTTTAGTAGGCCTACTTTGCCCATCAATGCTACCTAAAATGTTCATGTTCAATACATGGGAGATATTGCGGAGATGTTGCGTAGGTAAAACACTCAACCCGCGTTAGGCATTACAATCATATTTTAAATAATACATTTCACCCTCTAATATCTGTGGTGATTTCATGCTGTTAAAAAAAGACTTACAACCCAAGTCGAGAATTCAATATGGAATACATTTTATATCATTACTTCCTGTTGTGGAGGAGACTCATTAATATAACAAGGTCAACCTGCGGTGGTAATTCAGTCATGTATAATATCGTATCATGTGACCCATTGATTCATATTAATTGTAGGATTTATTAATAGGTTTATTGCATAAGCGACTATTGACATTTTCATAATAGATTTTAATTACATGAATTATTAATAAATAAACTAATAATAACCCTCATTTCCGTAATTGGAAAACTGAACATTACAAGTACTGGGACTGGGAGATGATTGGTTCAACTTATTTCTTAGCGTTAGGGCTGGGATATAACTGGTTAATCTTACTTCCAAGTGTTGGTGCAGGGAGATAACTAGTTCATCTTACTTCTTAAAGCTGGGGCTGGGAGCTAACTTGTTCATCCTATTTCTTATTTCTATGGCTCGGAGATAGCTTGTTTATTATATATACTTCTTATTTCAATGGCTGGGAGATAACGGGTCCATTCTACTTCTTAGTTATATGGCCGGGAGATAGCTGGTTCATCCTACTTCTTGGTTCTATGTCTAGGAGCTAATTGGTTCATCTTACGTCTTAGTGATGGGGCAAGGTAAGCATAGAGTTTACCAAATATATTTATACAGGGTGGCCCACGGAAAAGTAGCCCACCTTCTATATGCAGAAGATGCCTCACTCTGAATTGGAGGAGGTCGATTCCCTTCCAACCATATTATGACATGAAGAATGAGCAAGTGTAATGCTTGTCTAAAGTTTTATTTACTCATTCTTCATGTCACAATATGGGTGGAAGGGGATTTACCTCCAATTCAGAGTGAGACGCCTTTTGGATATAGGATGTGGGCTTCTTTTCCCTGGGCCACCCTGTACTTGTTTATAATTCTTGTGTGACAGAGTATAGAATGTAGAAATTTCACATTAATACAATTTTACAAGACTTTATAAATAATTGTTTTTATTTTTATGGGTACTGAATATTTATAATATATTATCATAATAATATATAGCTTATAGTTAAACCAAGGGATTCTTAACACAGGCACTCAATAAAATATATAGAGGGAACATAATTAATAACGGCCTAGCTTATTTTGTGAATACCCGAATTGAGAGAAACGCAGTCTAAACGTCAAACAAATCTAGTAAAGCTTGCCGCAGCATGGAAGCCAGGGTTGTAATACTGGCCGAGAAAACTAAGAGTTTTTTTTTCGTATTTTTTTCCCACTCTTCTCTAGTGCGGATACATTTAAAATTAATTATATCTTCTTGTTCCTGCCTCACTAGTGTTATTTTTATTTAATTTTATTCACTGCAAGCTAGTACCCGATTAGATTAGACGTATTTTTTATACAGCTATTAAGATAATGATGTGGAATCCAATGATCTAGAAAATGTATCAATTTTTTTGGAAGAAACGAGAGTGAAACCATTTAATAAAAATTCACTCTCATTACATCTGGCAGGCATGCGGTTGAACCACGACCGCTCCATCCCTATAAAAAAAAAAACTTTATGAGACTAACATTTTTGTTCCCTTGTTCACCGATACGGGTATAAGTGTAATTGACAGTGGATAGCCCGAACGTGTTTTATAGCACGCCGCAAAAACAAATATTCAACGAAACAATAACAAAAACATAATGAAGCAATAGATGGAACATTTTTTTATCTAAGCATATTAAATGTTCTATCTTGGAAATGAAAGTGAAACCATGAAATGTCCTCAATGGAAGAAATCCTTTCACTCGGTAAGAAACAGTCGTGTTGTGGTGCGACATGTAATGTTGCCACCCTAAAACACCGACACACACCTAAAATAGAGGTTAGAAAGAGAGAGATGTAGAGACGAAGATTTGGTTTCTGCCATCGCAACGGGTTTCATTAAATTGAAGTAATGGCAGCCATTCGCCATTATAAATAAGTCACGCAAAATATAAATAAAACCACAAAATCGAATTGGTGTACTTCAATTAAAATGTAGGTTATGTATCGTGACTTCTAGAAACAAATTAGTATCCACATCAGAAAAAAAACCCAGTAAATTATAACTAAAGCTGTCAGCTTTAGAAATATTTTCTCAATTAAAAATGAAATAATGGTGAAAGCAAAAAAATCTAAATTTACCATCAATTTTAAGTTTTAATTTGGTTTCAAACGAGAAATGAATGTAAAACAATTGAAACAAAAACGAATTTAATAGGCGAGTTTCAGGACATGAAAAAGGGAGTGAGAGAGATTAAGTTATTGAAGGGGGAATCTTTTTATAAAGGGGGTTGTAGATGAAGTACTGGGCTGAGGGGGGAGGGAGGGGTTTGAGTCTTGGCTAGCGTTATCAGGTATCGCTTATCACGTGAGCCAGCTGGGAAACAAACCAGAACGGTATATCCATCCATCCTTCAAGTTTAGGAAGTAGTCTCGTGATTTAGCGTGACTCTACAACCTGCAATTTTATTTCCATTCGCTCCCTTCGAAACATTCAACAATGGCCTTAGGCTGCTCCATTGCAGAGTTTCACAAACATTTATTGGATAAAAGGTACAGTTAGATTTGTTGAAGATGGCACCCTTTAAAACCATTATTGTTTTTAGAGATTATTTAGAATTTTTATCTCAAGTCGTTTTACAATTCTACTATCTCAGATCCAGAGAAAGTATTGTAACCGTGAAAAAAAAATCGATCTCAAGATTTTGTTAAATCTTTATGTTTTGTGAGAACCCGAACGCAAAGCTTGAATTTTATAATTACGTATGTCCTCCATGTCTGTCTGCATATATGTCTGTTTGTCCCTGAATTCGGATCCAAAACGGTTGGGTGGATCTTGTTCAAACTTGATATTTAGTCTGTATAGGGCTATAGCTTAGGCCTTTTTCTTATTTTGACTTTAGACCTTTAATTAAGGGTAGTTTAATAATGAGTGATTTTTTAACTCCAAATATTTCAAAAATGGCTCTTACGATTTTGTTTAAAATTACGATTTGTTTGAAATTACAATTAGAATTGTAATATTGGTTTCTGGACAAAAATTTGATGATATGGGGGAATTTTTGAAAACTTAAAATATATAACTGGTCTAACGATTTCGTTATATATATGGAGATTGTTTAGTATGACAAAAAAAACGTTTTGGGGCTAAGATCATATTGTGGGGTAAATTAATGAGTCTCTAAGATATATAGGAATACATCAATTTAGTTTAGCTATAATGTTTAAAATAAGTTTAAGCATATTCAAATATTTTATTCGAGCAATATCAAGAGAACTTTTGATATAAGGTTTTAATTTAAAACCCCTTTCTTCATGAAAAATTTTTTTTAGCACAACGTTTTACTACTCGTTCGGGTTATACGCTTATGTACTAACTACGCTAATGGTTTTAGTGATGAGGAAGGCTATATTTAAAAGAAGTGTAGCCACATTTTCGCAAAGGAAGCGTAGAAAAACTACTCTCAGTACACCCAACCGAGATTTTATCCTAAGTCTCTCCGTCATCGGCAGTCTAGTTTACTACTAGAGTGAAGCCTTAGACTATGCAGCCACTAAAGTGAGTGTGTCCAAATTAAAATTTCAATCCAATTGTGAAATTTTAATAAATCGTGCTAATATGTTTAAATAATTAAGCCTTAGTTAAACTCACTAGCCACTAATAGGATATTCACACCAGAGTGCACTACTAGCTGCAAGTAAGAAATTCACCAGCGTGTATTACTAGGCATTAGTAGGAGATTCACCAAAATGTACTACTAGCCGCTAGTAGGACATTCACCAGCGAGTACTACTAGCCGCTAGCTGAGGGTTCAGAGGAAGCTAGTTCAGAGCAGCTAGTAAATTAGCCCGGCGTGACTGAGGTTCTAAGGTCAGAGAGTTTGTTAGCTAGTAATTTGGCTAGTTGGTTAACAATACAAGTTTTAGATCTACGGTCGTGTAACACAAATAATAAGATTTTAGTGCAAAGCCACAGGTTTTACGCACAGATATCATTAAAGAATACAAATTTTCCTCTTGGTTTATTTCTATATATATATTGTATACGTTTCTCGCTTATGTCCTTAATAGCATGGTTACGCCAAAGCCAACATTATGGAGAGGTGTAATGAGCCGACGCACGTGATTAAAGATTTATTACTCCACGAAAAAAATATAAATTTTTATTCGAGACACAGGATGTATTATTTATGGTCAAAGCGTTATGGACAAGACTAATATAGTATATGTTTCTTTTCTTTTTTATCAACTACGTCTTCCTTTTCATCTGGGCTATCCTCATTTAACCACACCGGTGTGAAAGTTAGATTTTAATAGAAATGTACAAGCATTTGCGTGGATGAAATTTAGGAAAGCCATCTAAAAAATTCTCAATACAGCTTACCCAGATTTGAGTCACGACCTCAATGGAAAACTAGAATAAACATGCGGTCCGATGCTCCACGTAAGGAGCTAAAGGAATTTACAAACTTCCATTAAACACCTATGCGGATTATTATATATCATAGATGTAGGACATGTGTGTTTGTTAATGGCCTTGGAACTTGATGAACCTTGATACATAAATTATAGAGTATTTTTGCACTAGGTTAATAGTAGTGGGCTCAATTCCCATGTAAAGATGCTATTTTTAAAATATTCAAATTAATACCCGGAAATAGCAGCACATATGTACCAAACTAGAATTTTAATGTAGGGCCTATTATCATGAAACATCTACTACCAAGTGATTTAAGGTGTTGGAATCACATTTCTATTTGAATCTCGGCTAAAATTACTAAGATTGGTTTGATACAGGAGATTTTCCCTTGGACCTTCCCACTCCCTTTCTAATGCCCATGTGGGTGAATATCATCTTGGTTACCCTTTTCATCCCTACCCCCTATATTTGTATTTATGAGCCCCCTATTCACCCACACCACTGGTCATAAGGACAAAGGAGGGGGTGTGTTTCCTGCTTAATCAAATAGACCGTATGGCTAGCAAGACAAGGCAGAGACACAAATAATGTATTGGATAGTATTGGATCAGAAAATTTATATCATTATATCATACTATTTCTAAAGAATAATTCGAAAGTGTGATGTGAGCCACTCTAACCCATAACAGGATGATATTAACTCTTGTAGTAATATATTCAAAATTCAACCTATAAAGTTTGCCTGTAGGTTATAATATTTTCATCATTTTCAGACAACCAATGTATAAGTCATAAGCATACATAGGTCTCTTTTTTTAAATGTAAAGCGTCAGGGAATACTATGAGACCAATCTCTCCAAAACTTCCACCGTAAGTTTAAGAGGACTAAATAGTAAGGGTCCATATTATGCTATTAAAAGTTTAAAAATAATTCCCAAAACGATTAAACTGACAAAAGTGCTTCTTGCAAAAAAAAAAATACATCTCATTTTTGTGTTTCACTTCCCCTACGACACAATACAATTGGGCCACAGACCCCTTGTCCCAAAAGCGTAATACTTATATTCCATTCACGGTAGGAATTACTCTCTGAAAGGTCTTTTTTCCTACCAATATCCTACTATATAGTAGATTTATGGTAGGGAAAAAGGCCTTTCAGAAGTCAATTCCTACGGTGAATGGAATATATACCGCCCCCTTCCCCCATGGAGACTAACCACATTTTGTTGCAATTTCTTTTCTAGTTGTCATCAGTACTTAAATATTACCGCCTACTGCAGGGTATCACTTTTAACCTAGAGAAGAAGCTAGTCTCAACGAGTTGACAAATACTTCTGTCAAGTGGCTGTGACAGGGGTGAGGGTGATTGGGCAGTTGTAGAGTAACAGCGGAGATGAGGGGTGCCTAGTACTTGAGAAGATTACTATGAGGGCTATTCAGCCATTACACATAATTTCTTTCTACCTCATATAAAACATTTACCTATTTTAAATACAAATTTTTAAGAAAATACGATAACCTGAGAAAAATATTCAATTGAGTCATCATACTTGTATAGTAAATTCATAAACTAACCATTCTATTATTTTCCCTTACATATATCTAAAGGAACAACTAATTCACATACAAAGCACACAGTATATTAAAAGTGAATTAAACACTAGGGCTAGTATTTTTTTAAATGCCAGTATTTGTATAAAGAGTTTGTAACTATGGAAAGTTTTCAAGTTTGGACACTAGAGCACTGCCTTTTTAAACATTACTGTTAGTCGACTTTAAATTATGACTATTAATTATGATTATTCTTTAAAATGTAAGGATAAGAACTTATATAGGAGTGTAAATCTTATTGAGACTATTGTAATAAAATATGTCATGTTGCATGCACAAAAATCATTGTTAGATATAATACAAGCTGGAACATTGACTATAACTAATGCCAGTATTTGTATAAGGATATATAAGGTAAGACGGTTGTAGGCCTATCAATAATTTAAGTCTCGCCTTCTTCTTAATGTATGCTACGCTACTACTAAATTATATCCCATAAAATTGCCAAGTATTAAATTATTATATTAATTAAATAAACAATTGAATTAGAAACTAAATCAAATTTAACTATTACGCTACACATAAAATTGACATAGAACAATTTGCAGAAAGTGTCATCATGCTACTTCTAAAATATATCGGGCCTATTAATTATTTTAAAGTGTGTGTAAACTAGTATTACGCGTTGTTTCTGAAGATGTTAGGCAAGAGCAAAAGGTCACAAAATCTACCACAAAATAGATCCATTTTGGGAATACAATTATATACTACCTAGTGGCTGGGAATAACATATCTATAGTGCTTTTCTCAAATATTTCTCCAAGTGCAAATGTTTGCACTTTCTTAAAATCTCCTTTCTGATCATGTTCAAAAACTGCAAAATAGACATGCAAGGGACTAGTTTTACCTCCTTCTCCTTGGTGGTGAGTTCCATCTCAAACGTAGACCTCGTTATGAGGTCCAAGGTTTGGTCCATATCGGTGCCTGGTTTGCTGCCTCCTTTTCCCTCCACCAGTTGTAGGTTCTGATTGGCCGTAGCGAGCTGCTCTTTCAGCGCACTCACTTCCTTTTCTGCCAATGTCGCACGCTGTGACAAAAATATGGACACAGAACATTACATGACCATTTAAAAATATTTGGTAGGATTTAAAACTCCAGAAGTGAGACTTGTTTAAGCTTTGTTTTATCTACGATGAACCCATTGTCATGAGCACAGTTGGGGATTGGAGGTGACCTGGCGGTCTAGGGGTAAGGTGTCAGACATCTGTGCTGGCGGCCGGGGTTCAATACTCGGTCCCGGCACAGATTTATCTGATTACCAAACCCTTCCTTCACCTCTGACAAGACATCTTGTGAATGTGGGGAATGCCAGACCTCCACCGTGGTTCGGATTCCACGTTAAACTGTAGGTCTTTCATTTCATCTCACAATCACCCTACCATTACACATTAGCGTAAGTGCGTATAACCCGAACGGATAGTAAGACGCGGTGCTAATAATAATAATAATAATAATAATAATAATAATAATAGTTGGGGATTGAACGCGGCGACGAGTATGGACTCAAGTGAGTGGCGATGGCGTATCTCACTCCCCACCTTTTTGCTCTATAAGTCATGATTTTAAGCAGATAACTGCTAAGGTTTTCATAAAAATAATAGGCTTTGTATTGCTCAATCGTACTCTTATAAAGAGGGAATTTAAGTTTATATTTCAAAGTTGTTAATATTTATATTTTTTTAAATTAGGGCCTCAATTTTTTTTAACCCTGCTTCAGTGGCAACATGGTCTAAATCATTACTCTTTTCTTAGACTATACAGATGATGACTGGAAACAGGGATTCAAATACTGGTCTTTTGTACTGAAGGTAGTTTATCCAAATAGGCTATCTACCCTTTCTCCAAGAAAATGCAGGAACAATTCCTCTAAATGAAACCTTCCTCATCTCAAACCCACTAGCTTAATTAGTACACATGCGTATAGCCTGAATAGGTAGTAAGAAGTGGTGCCAACAAACAAAAAATGTATTAATCTACCAAATATTTATTGTAACATGTAATAATTAAGAGCTACTTACTACTAATAACAATCATCCAAACGAAAGATCATGATAATACTAGTTGGTTAGCATAACCTAACTACACAATAACTTAATTCGGTAACTTCAAGAAACCTTCCAATGAAAAGTCTACTTCCGTAACCTCTCCATCAGGTTGAAGGATATCACCAGCATTATTTTAAATAAGTAATGACGAAACAAGTAGACCGAACATTTTTTAATCTTTTTGTCATACAAATGAAGTCAATCGTGGGAATTAATACCAAGAAAGATTGGGGGATATTCACAAAAAATAAATAATAAATAACTTGCCCTCAAGTGCAGTCAATATAAAATTTCAGGGGTTCACTAGATTTCAATCAGTAAATTAAATTTAAAAACTAATCTAATATCTCTCTCACCCACTTCGGTACCCACATAGTCTAATGCGTCACTCTCGCAATATATTAAACTGCCAATGACTGGGAGATCAAGGCTCGAATCTCGGTTGGGTGTACTAGGGGATTCCTAATTGGTTTTCCACTCTCTCTCCACGTAAATGTGTGAACACAACCTCTTAATTAAACCTTCCTAAACCCTAATACATTAGAAAGATTGGTACAAATGCGTATAGCCTGAACAGGTAGTAAGACGCGTTGCTTAGAACAAATCCCTCGCCTTTAGATCGATAGATAAATATCATCCTTAATGTAACATGTGTATTATTAGAGGTTGACCATAATTGAGTAAATTTGTATAGTTATTAATAATCCTTTAAAAAATCGATGCATTCAAAACATCTGAAATATGAGGGAGTGGATTTGTAATTTTTTGTATTGCTAAAACATATATATATATTATTTTCTTTAATATAAGCTAGCAAATTTTATTTTAATAGTATAATCTACTATTACAAAATAGTGTATATTTTAAATAACTAGTAGAATTGGTTTACCAGCAACTTGGCTCTGCTAATTAAAGAGGAGATTTCAACCCTTGTATTATCATTGTTTTTATTAGTTGTTTCAACAAACTGTTGTAAACCTTTAAAAGTATGTCTTACGTAAATTAGGTTTAACCATATATGTACAGTATATAGTACATTGAAATTTAGCTCTCCCTAATTAATGGGAGTTTTGCATTTACAGTTATATGTAGTGTTTTCTATCATGTATACTGCATACTGCTTTTATACTATAAGTTCGAGACTAATAAACAAATATTTTTTTTCCTTTAAATTACATTATATAGATTAACAAAGGTTATATTCTTTTGGTGACAAATTATAAACTATTAAGGTCATTCCTGAGACTATATATATATATATATAGTCTCAGGAATGACCTTAATAGTAACTGTAAAATGTATCACAGGTATGCAAAACTACCATTAATTAGGGAGAGTTAAATTTTAATGTACTATATACTGTACATATAGGTTTTAAACTTTTCTATTGTATTTTATTTTGCATTTTGTATATTATCTTATTTAAGTTTTCAATCAATTTGAATCACCTGGTTAAACCTAATTTATGTAAGGCATACATTTAAAGGTTTACAACAGTTTGTTGAAACAACTAATAAAAACAATGATAATACTATATATATACACGCAGAGAAAGTACGCAAACATAATACGCATGCACTCACACACACATACACTTTTCTATACCTACATGAGTTAGTAGTTCACACTTATATAAATATATATGCCTAGTTGTTCATTACAGAATACATGGAGAAATTTCGTTCATGTTGGTGGGCTTAGAGGGGGTGGGGGCAAAGAAGGGGAAACGGGGAAAATGATTTGAAACCAAAACGACCTAAATCCTTCCCACTTTATCTCACATGCATACAATTTTATTTCTATCAAAAGAGGATTCAATTTTGTAGAAAGAGAAAGAGATAAAAAGATCGCTAAAAGGACGTAAGCAAAATAAATGGTTTTAGTGCATAACCATGGGTTAAAAGAGACTAGAGGAGAAAGGTAGGCTATAAGGGGTAGTTGTGATACAGGAAGGAAATGTTGATGCGGGAATGAAGGAATTAGAGAAGACAAGACAAGCTATGAAGAGAACGAGTAAAGAGAGGAAGTACTGTTGGATCTAAGTGCAAGAGCCTACTAAGTACAAACATTTATTCACTAAGCTGTTCAATTTAATTTTTCTAGAGATGCCATATTATATCTCTATTTTTATTACTGCATCTCTTTACACACATCCAAAACCATATATATATATATATATATAGGTATAATATGTATATATGTATATATACATACCTATATGTATATTATAAATGTCTATATACATGATTTGATATTAAACTTTTTTATATTCCTTCCATTAACCTAAATTTAGGACACCTATAACTATCCAGAATTAAGTTTATTAATTAGTAAAAATGTAAACTATTTAAAACACCACATTAAAAACTAAAATGTGATTTTAGAAACGTTCTTGTTTTTACGTATATTAGGATACCAGTATTGCAATGTTTAAAGTTTTTATTTTTTAAAGTCAATTTGTAAATAGATCAAGGCCCCCTCCCCCAAACTCTCTCACTCCCAATTTTTACTACATGGTTTAGCAAATAATACTTACTAAACATTTACATGTAAAATTTTCTGCTTTTCCCTAGATTTGATTTAATTAAACTATAATATAATTGTATCTCCTTTGTTAGACTTTATTTTTCCAAAATGATATTTTCATTTTGACATTTAGATACTTAAAAATTAGTTAAATTTTTTTCAATTTTAAATTGGTCTTAGCTACATCCTAAATTTTAAAATTACTTATTTTCTATACTTATCCTAAAGTTTTTTTAACCATTTATTTCTAAACACAGACTATAAGACATGACTAGCAACATAAGCTAGGACAGTATTCCTAATAATACACCCAGCTCCATCACCTGATTTTTCTCACAATAAGGCATCAAGGCCCGACCTGTAATACATATAAATCTATCAGACAGTATCACCTAGACCAGGGGACGGCAACATGGTTCCTGCGGGCCCTTTTGACAGATTTTAGGTACTCGCATTTTTTGTTATTTTTGTATGGTAAACCTCAGGATGGTTGTTGAGTATTATTTGAAATTAAACTTCTTTATTATATATTCACCATTAGTCCTCGATTTATTATTCCAGTAATATATCTTCATAAATATATATTTTTTTACAGTAAGCCAACTTTGTAACATGCCTCAAAATTTGAGGCTCAAAAATTTAAATATGAAGAATGATAATATTAGAGTTTATGTTTTGTTTATTACATTTAAAATATGTATATTCTCAACTTGTCACTAATAAATACACAAATTGAAGGCGAACATTAAAATATAAAAATTTACATTTTTCTTGGCGCCCCCAGAGTAAAACATATTTTAGAAAATAGCTCTTCATGCTTAAAAGGTTGCCAACCACTGACCTAGACATTTCTTGTCATTAAAGTTGTCTTGGAAGGGAGCACGTGCTAAGCTGCGTGTTTTTACACTTTTTATAAAAAAAACTTTAAGGGCAAGATAAATAAAATATTGTTATAGTAGATATATTTGGTTTCTTCTACACATGGTAATTAATATCAATAGTTACGTAATATTTGTCAGGTCAAAATTACATTTAAAAGGAAATTTATTTTAGCACCTTGTCTTACTACCTGTTCAGTTTATACGCATATGTACTGTTTACGCTAATGTGTTGAGGATGAGGAAGGATGAATTTAAAGAAAGTGTACCCGCATAAGTGTGGAATGAAAGTATAAAATTATTTTATAAAACTCAACCAGGATTTGAGCCCATATTTCCCTATAATCTGCAAAACTTGTCCAAAATGAGAGTGATGCCTTAGACCTCATGGCCACCGAAGCAGGTCAAAAACTTTTTTAAATGAATATAAAAGTTTGGTTAATATTCTGTAATGCCCATGACAAATATAAAATAATTATTGTTATTTCAATATATAAAAAATTAAACTATACTTATCTATTGAAAACATTTTATATTAGTTTTTACAAAAATAGATTTTTATAAAAACTGCAAAACTGCATTCCCTTCCATTTCACCTTAACCCCGAGTACCATCCCTATGGAGTTTTGATTAGTCAACCAAGTCAAAATAGCTAGATAAGAGACCATCCACCCGGATATTTCTAGTCTGGTTTGCTGGTCATGGGGAGGTCGATATTAGAATGTTGGCCGGATATACTGAAGGTTTTTCCACTCTATTTCTAGGCAAGTGCTGTTAGATTTCATAAACCATTCCCTTTACCTTGCTCATTCTTACTCCATTGGTGTAAATATGTGTGTAGCCTGAACGGGTAGCAATACACGTTGTACAAATATTTTTTTAAAAGTTGTCAACAAAATTACTAATTTTAAATATTATTCAATTTTATTAATTCATTACAACAAATTCACAAATATTTGAAATCCTTACACTGTTGTAAGAAACTTCTAAGCGTATATCCTAACCGTATGGTGAGATTGTCCTCAAGTCCATTTAAGTGAGGAGGAACCAGGAATAATCTAAAAGTAAAAAACTAAATTGTAACTTGATATTTTATGAACGATCCTTTATAAGAGCCCCCCCGGGAAGCAGAATAAGTTTTAGTCTAGTGTTGCACGCAAGGAAGGAGCGGGCGTCATACAAACATTGAAGGAGAGAAGGTAGAGTGTGAAACGTTTGGACGCCTGAGATAATATGCCTCGACGCAATAATCCTTCCGCCATTTGCTTAGCTTAGCCAATACGATGGCAGGCCGGACAGACAGACCCTTACTGCTCTTCTACTATTAACACCAAGGAAATACACGCGAGATGCGAACGAACTAGGAGGATACATATACATACACATTATGAACAGAACCCATGGAAATTGAAAATGACATTTGCACTCTTTTAAAAAAATTAGTAGGGAGGTTTATGTCTATCTGATCCATCAAAACAACATGAATTATTCAGTGGCATAACGTGGAAGTTTTTTCCAAATAGTCCATAGAGATTTTTAGTATATATATATATTTGATTAAGGGTGTGAAAAGGGCAATGAAGAAGTAGAGTTATACAGATTTGATTGTTATAAATAAATTATAATTTTACATTTATACGGTAGTGTACAGGTTTTCTTAAAAGCCAAACAAAGTGAATATCTGTTGACCCGTTAGATTCAACTTGCTTACGAAAATATACTCTATCTTGCTATCTATGCTAGTCTTGTGATTAAGTATTTTGATTTAGCTTGATTTGAATTCATATGATTTCTACTATGTTCTTGATTGGTTCATACAGACAGTTTAGGATACTTTTTTTGATTCTAAATAAGAATAAAACATACAGCCATAGCATGGATAAGATCTTATGACAAAAATACAAAACATTTTTTTAATATGACAATAAAATAATAAACTGACATAATAAAAACATAATAAATTAAGTTAATTTTATAAAGGAATAGCAATACATACATATTCGCCAATTTATCATGCATAACTAAGTTTCGAATCTTTTTGATCATACAATTTTAAATTATATATAAACAAGCAAATATATATAATATGTTATGTCTAATACTTTTGTTGCAAAACATGATGCCAATTTGTTGCTGAATAACGAGATAACAATGAACTTGCACATTTTTTAACAATAAAAAAGAAAATGTATAGTTGAGATCACAAAGGGATAATGTCCCGACTGGTTCAACTTCCATCACACAGTTTATAATCGTAATAACCAGTTCTAGAAGCGATTTCATGCAAAATTACACCAATTAAAATGTATATATGTATGCACTGAATTTCGAACCCATTAATACGTGTAATGGGAAAGAACAATGGAGGAAAACTGTCTGTCAACTACAAAGGCATTGTTTTCAAACGCTTTTTGAGCTAGCGCCATTGTGAAAAAATATGAATAGATGCTGTTAAAACTACTTGCCAATGGTTTTGAAAGGTGAGCTGTCAATCTGAAGTTGTAAAATTAATATTAGTTAATTACAATCTTCGTGCGTCTCATAAGCTTGTGTTGTAAATAAAGTAAGATGTGTATTTGGTTTTTTGTATGTTTGTATTTTAATGCGAGAAATTCAAAACCAAGAAACCTAGAAAGCCGAAACTTTGATATCGTATTTAGGGGAAAATGAGGATGTATATCTTCAGTGTATTTAAAAAAATAATTTGGCATCTGTTGCGTTACTAACTTTTTAATCTACGAGAAAAATGGTTATTCTCTATAGCATATTATTGAAACTAGTATTAGTTTTCATTCTATCTAACTTGATCACAAGGGAAATTGATTAACATCAAATAAATAATAAATAAAATACTACAGAATAAATGTCAATCTCAAATCCCTAGCTATATTACAAGTCGAGATTGTTTTGTGATTTATTATTTACATAAGTAATTAAAATCTTTATTTAAAGAATTACGTTGATAATTATGTATTCAGACAAACAGATAAGCCCTCCATTAAAAGGCTTAAGAGCTTACACCACGTCTTACACCACATGCTCACCAGCTTCAACATCAATATCTCTAGATGAATGAAACTCTCCATACTTTTTTTAGGAAGTCTGAAATTTAAAACATTGAGCGTATTTTCTTAGAACACTTGACTATCAGGTAGCATGTCTCAAAGGCTAAACCTAGAAACATTAAAAGCTAAAACTTGACAAAGGCCTACTTAAATGAAACTTAGGGTGTATCCCTTTGGAATATTAGAAAAGACAACTTTTAGAATTCGAGAGTCCAACGCCTTAAACCACGTGGCCACAAGTGTAAATAGCTTCAAAGACATGAAACCTTGCATATGTACAAAGGAAAAACTCACCATGTAAACCTCGGTTTATTTTTTTTAATCAGCCACCTAAACAATTTTATTCTTATTTTTATATTAATTTCAAGCTTTACGCCTTAAACGACGTGATCAAATATTTAAGAAAAACTAAAACAAAAGAAATATAGAAATATGAAACTTGGCTTAGGCCTACATACTTAAAGTAACATTAAGCTGTGTCCCTCGGAAATAATTTATTGTCTTTTACATGTAATAGGCTAACAATAATAATATATATAATAATATTTAGCACCGCGTCTTACTACCCGTTCGGGTTATATGCTTTAAGTACTGATTACTCTAATGGATTAGGAATTGGGAAGGTTGAATTAGAGGAAGTGAACCCGCATTTGCGTGGAGGGAGAGTGGAAAACCATTTAGGAAAAACCACCCCCAGTTCACCCGACCGAGATTCGAACCTCGATCTCCCCGTCCTCAGCAGTCGAGCTCTACACTACTAGCGCGTTAGCCAACTACGCCACCGAGGCGGGTTACATGTATTAAAAATGCAATGCCTTAAGCCACTTGATCACTTGTGTGGCTAGTTCTCAAATGTATAAACCTGAAAAAATTAAATTACATATATTTATTTCTTGAAACCTGACGGTGTGCACTTCAAACGAAGACGTTTGAATTTTCTATATGTAAAAACCGCTTGACCACCAATTTGAGTATATAAAAGAACAATTAAAATAAAAGCCTGAATTTCCCATAATATTATGTATTTAATGAAACTTTAATTTGTTAATCTAGGGCATATATTTATTATTTTAAATAAAACTTTATTAAGAGTTTAATAATGCCAAATCGATTTACAAATGAATGAATATGATCAAATGACCCCCTCCAAAAAATCCCTTTCCCTCCTAACACATTGAAATATATCTGAGTTAGTTACAAATACTTCAGTCGAGTTGGAGCCTTTTAAGCGGTAGGATCTATATCACTTTTCAGTTCAAATACGGTATGTGCGTTGATAAATATGTACAGTACGCGAGTCACTTGTGGTTGTTGTAAAAACGGGTTTGAACACTTTATATTTTTTACTTTTCAACAAAGTTTCCTGAAGTGTTGACTTCATAACATTGATACACATAAACAGTAAATATATATAAAAACATTTGGCGGCATATATGTGTAGAGTTTTTCTAAGATGCATATTTCAGTCCAAGAGATACAGTAGAAACAGAAACGGTATCGATTATAAAATCAAAATCAATTAGTCCCCACGTGAGAGATAAAACACTAACAAATTAAATTCAGTATAGTGCCTACTTATTGCATTTAGATCTTAACTATCTCAACGTAATTGTTTTAGCAATTTTATTTTATAATGCCAGGGAAAAAATAAATAAATATGCCCAATTGCCCATACGACATTCTGTCTGTGTTGAAAATTATATTTCAAATACATTTTCCATAATATAACAACCATACATTTGTTCTATACTCTTGATTGAAATACATGCATGACAAGACAGGGTAATTGCTGAAGATGTCAGCTTTTATTTCGGGTGACTGGTTCACTTGGATGAATAAGTAGTGACAATGCGCTCGCAACAGGATGTGAACCAAATGTTACGTGACTAAATACAGGCCAGATTGAACATGAATACAACTTTCAAATCACAAGTACCTAACAAATAAACCCCAAATAGATTAAACTAAGCATAAATTATTTATGTTTGAAACATTTCTTAAAAAAATTTTGTTCCAAGAACCATTTTTATTTCTGATTTAATCAACAATTTCTTGAGCTAATCTTCTTGGCTTTAATGAAAATTCCAATTTGTTATTTGTTAATTTGTTTTATGAAGTTTTTATTCAAAACATTTTATGTAACCAAAATGTATGTACTATATAAATTAATAGAGCAAAGTTAAAGTTAAACTTAAGTTCTTAACCATATTTATTTGATTGGTCAATATAAACATATAACGTATTAATTTGATTTATGCTTAATTACATAGCATGAAATTCCAAGTAACAAAAATGTTATTATTGTAGCAACTGGATAATTAAATTATTAGAGTCAACTCAAAGTTAATATTAACAACTTGATAAGGGTTCGATTCCCATTTAAGTTGCCATTCTTCATTCAACTTTATTTTAATAAAAATCTGTGAACGGCGGAAAAGCCATACTAGATGATTATTTCAATAATACAATGATCTTGCCTTATAGCCTAATACAAGGCTGTAGCTGCGAGCTTTAAAATGATATTCCTGTTAATTGGATTTCCAGCTGGATAGTTCTATAGAAACTACACAACTTAAAGGCGGTCCCAGGCTAGGATGGATCATAGTGATTGAAATAAAACTAAATATATTTTATGTCTATTGTACGATATAAACTAAGTATTGAAATTTTTTACTAGCTACAATATCAACCATATCATTACAATACTAATAATATGATGAAATAGAGCAAACATGCAACCATAGAAAATTTATCTAAAATGTATTTGCATAGTGAAATTAGCATTAGAATGATAATAATATAATGGAATAGAGCAAACATACAACCATAGAAACTCTTTAATTTTTTGTATTTATCTGATAAGAGCATTTTAGTAATTTTCCTGTCACAAATTATCGAAAGTTTTAACCATTATTGCATTCTCTTTCGAAACAAGTAGTCGAGGTTATTTCAATACTTTTCATAAAATAGAAACAAGCACAGACACAACAAAGTTATAGAAGACATTCCTTTAACAGCATTGTCACTACTGTTTTTATTAAAAAAATAAATGGCCTAGTAATAAACGATACAAAAAGTTTACCCTAAGATGAAAGCACGCACAAGGAAAAACCTTGGGTTTTATGTCAAATAGCAAAAACTTGATATATACATAATGATAGATAGTGATAAAATATTTTAAAATTAAAATATTTCACTTTTTTGAATAAAATTAATATTATGTAATAAAAAGAATGATAAAGAATATTTTTAAAGTAATTATTTTTTCAAAATATGTATCGGATACATTTATTTCTAGATTGATGTTATTACAACCATTTGACGTAACTTCTTAGTGTGCTAGAATCACCGATGATAGCAAGTTTAACAACATTCCAAGATTTACTTCATAAATATCATTCTAAGACTTCCAGCTAGTATGAGCCTGGTGGAAGAGTATATTCTTTACCATCGCAATAGCATTTATTATTGCATTCATCTATATTTGGTACGGAATTGAACGTTGCAGGATTTATCAGTCTAGTAAACAATTCCTCATGACGATTCTATTCACCCAGTAGGATATAAAGATAGCTATTATTTGTCAGAGTCTAAATCTGAAATTTCAATATAAGCGTCATAAATATATTTAATAAGATAATATGTAGATTGTCTGTACGAGTATTTATGCTCAGAAAGGTTAGACACAAATGTCCACATAATACGGTACCATACTCTGGATATCGTGTATGATTATAGATTATGGGTATTCGTCAAAGATATCCTACAAGTTCAAGTGGTGGTCTTAGATCACTGAAACTATCTATGCAATTTTCTAGTCCTTCTCACTTTGTACAATGCGTACCCTTACTGATATCCTTGTTTATATTAATGATGGCACACACTATAGATTCCATGGATGACGCTTAAGTAAAACGTCTTTAGCGAAAACCCCTTTATGGCTTGCCATGCATGACCATATTCGTTCGGTAAGAGCACATCCTAGTAGTCAGTGTTGGGTTCGGTATGGACCCATAGCGATAATTTCGAGTGTGTGATTATGTATTTGAGCCTCAACTAGTTGTTTACTATTTGCTCTGGCACGATTGTCATCTTTAGTAAAATATTGATTTTTTTTAAAGTTGTAACTTATACAACTCTTTTAAAATAAATTTAATATAAATTCTATAAAAATAAAATAACCGTTTTTTTCTGACACCTGTATCTCGAAATACAAATCAGCTATATCAATTAGTTTATTTAAATTCGTTGAAAATAGACACCTGGAAACAGTAATCAAACCCGGGACCTTTGAGTCAGTGCGATAATGTTCTACCACTGAGCTATCCAGGATAAGCCTCGCACTTGGGGTCATTCTTCACTCATAACTTAAGGATTAGTCTGTGAGGGACGTGGAAATAATCTGCTACAGTGAGCGATCAATATTATCACGACCTATCAGACGTCCATCACAAATTAAGGGCCAGTTTCATAGTCAGACTAAGTACGCCTCAAGTGCGACACTATACTAAATGCAAGATGACACCTACCTAAACTCGAATAGAATGGCCCAGTTTCGTATATTAAACTGGCCCATTCCATTCTGATATAAGTAGGTGTCGTTTTATATTTAGTATAGTGTCGCACTTGAGGCGTACTAAGTTGAGTATGAAACTGACCCTTTCCATTGTGATATAGGTAGGTGTAATCTTGTATTTAGTATAGCACCACACTTGAGGCGTACTTAGTCTGAATATGAAACTAACCCTAGGCTTTAAACTATAAGTGAAGAATGATCCCAAGCACGGGACGAATTCTGAATAACTCATTGGTATAGCATTGGTTCGCTAAGTTAAAGAGTCCTGGTTCGATTTCTACATTCAGATGTTTTTTCAACTAATTTCTATTAATTGAACTGTTGTCTCGTCCATACATAAAGTGCCGTAATTACAATGATTTGCAAACTGTGTGTTGATATTAATTATATCCATTATTATTGAATGCATATTTTGGTATTCATTCTGAAATAAAATGCACCCTCTAAAATGTTCAATAGAAATCCTTCGAATTAATAATATTATTGATAAAATTGTTAAAACTACGGTCCATAATAATTTGTTAATTAGTAGTAAAATATAACACAAGTAGTTCGTNTGAGATCTCACTGTTAAGAACTGTACTAGTTTTAATTTTTCCAACTAGGCCAGAGTTGAGGTAAAAAAAAAAGTCAAGGAGCAACTCGTCTTACCTCCATGGAAGATAATCTTCACTCCCCCCACTTAATAGGAGTGCAGTAAGACCACCATCCGAGCCCCATCTTTTCTTTCACTACGCCCCATAGGACGCATCATACAACAACAGCCCTTACGCCATAATTCACGTTTTCTCATTACAGGCTGTGTGCATATTTGATCTGCCTTCACGTCATTCGGGCAGAAACTTCATGCCACCACTCGGTTCCCCATTATATATTATTTACCATCTGGGGGCCTTCGTATCGAACCCCTTCCTCCAAAACTCCCCACTACTTTTTCCCAAGACTCTTTCTTCATATATTACATCTCTCTTCCCCTTTATTTTTCTCAGCCACCTAGCCTCTTCTCCATTCTTTCTTATTTAATGCATTTTACCCTTACTCTCCATCATATTCTTTCTTATTCCATCTTTCTACCCGTGGATACATCTAAAATACGTTTTTGTTACTACATTGCTTACTTTTATATATGCTCATGCTACTTAATATTCCTTTGTACAACACCAAGGTTTTTTCACCGCTTAGATATATTACAAGTTATAAATATCTGATGTGGAAGATAATGTGGTTAAATTATTAATAAAACGAAATGAAAGGGAAATTTAGTTTTTCTTAAATAATCTGGAAAAATTGAGTTTGAAATATTCCATTCATTTTATCCTCCAATAAACCATCATCCCAAACATGAAATATGAAAGTTTTATTTTCACAAATATATATATATTACGATTAGTCTAGAGATTACTCTAGTAAGATTAAAACGAATCTTTTAGAAATGCTGTCAAACGGGGTTTATGATCATGGAAGTGTTTTTTGAATAGTCCTTTCTTTTTATAAATCACTTGGGAGCGGAGCCAATTTCTAAATTAGATATTTTTAACGGGATTTATCTCATTTTGTGGGAGCTTACGGAAAAAGAGTTATTTTTGTGCCCTAAGAAACACATTTGGTTGGACTGTGAAGTGTCTTAAATTGATACGACACAAAACATCTAAGATTTATGTACTCCATCCAAGATGGGAGGGGGGGGGGAGTGATCTATTTATTTTTATAAGAAATGTAATGTATTGGTTGTAATAATCATTCTAGTGTACCTTAGTGTACCTTGGCTGCTAGTGGGCTTATTTTTTATATATATATTTTTCCACCCATCTGGAATATACGCATTTACACGCAGGGAAATATACAGTAAGACTACAAGTGGTTCAGTTATTCTGCGCATAAAACATTTCACCATTATAAATTTAGATCATTTCATACATCTATTTTGAGGTAGTATTAATTAACTTAGGACCGTTATGATCTTTACTGATCTTTCAATACGTCTAGTTGAACTCGTCTGAGGCCAGGGATGTGTAACATCCCATTAAAACATGTGCCATTGAAATTTTCTCTATGTCTTCACTCACACATAAACTATCTCCACCACATAACGTCCCTCTTGTACTATAAACATTTGAAGTAACGATTTTTTTTATAAATGGTTTTAAGTAGCGGAAATACTGAAGGTTTAAAGAGTTTATTTCTCCAAACTGTATATGTTCATGTGAATGCATATAAAAATAAATATTATATGTTATTAAAAGCGCATTTATTTAAATGAAAATATATTATTATGCCTAAAATATTCACTATTTCAACATTTATATAGGAATCGTAGCCTAATAAGTTTGTCCAAAGGAGCTCAGTTGAATAAGAAATTGCTAACATGTTGGCATAGATAAGTGATAGTGCAACATTAGCTCACTACCGTTCCAGCCATATAAATGTCACGGTAGATGGGATCATTTTCAAACAGTGTGTGTGTGAGGGTCGGAGGAAACAAATTAATAATATCTACCTTTTGATTATCCTTTTTTTTAATGCTAAAGAATTTTTAAATAAATACATCTTAAAAAAAAGATGATTGGGTAGAGGGTGAGGATTGAGAAGGGGAACTTAAATCTATTTTTACCCCTAGATCCCTATATCCACAATGTCATTATTATTGAGGTCTGCCTCCTTTACATACTCTTCTGCAGATAGAAGCTATCGTAAAATGTCTTAATAAATGTTTGATCACAAATATATATTTAAAAAAACAACTAGACTCACTGTACGTAGCTAGGTTGAAGTAGTTGAGAATGCGTGGTTTTCCTTGTTTTTAAATTAATATTTCAAAGCAGTTACTTGGAATGCATATTTTATAATATCTTAAAGTAATTAACATTAATAAATAAAAATATAGCAAATATTAAATAATAATTATATTCAAATTTATATTGATATTTTGTAGCTAATATTGATCAATTGTAAGATGGCTTTAACTGGTTTCATGTCTGGGGATGTTTCGATACTAGAACTAGTTAAGTTAAATTATTCTATGTTAGAATAGTTTTGACTAGATCAATTAATACTAACATGGACCATTTCGCTTAGTATAAATTAATACATAATCAGTTAGATTTAATTATGTTTATTTAAGGAACTTTTTATTTAATTTTTAGTAAGAAATATAACTTAGGTTGGGTTTGACTAAATTAAATTATATTAGTTTAAACCACGTTACTTAGGTAGCAAACTCTATTTTATCAAGTTGGGTTTAGTTATGTTATTTTAGATTAATTGAAGTTAAACTGGAACACAACATGATAAATTGTATTTTAAAATTTAGCAAACCCTGTGAGCCTATTTAGGTCATGAAATTATTTAAATCAAAATAAAGATTCAAGTTATAGCGCAGCTGGCATATGGAAACAAAATAGTTCAAGTGTGGATAAAGCGTACAAACATTTTGTTTTAATCAAATAATAAACACATTTAATGAAAATATAAAGAAAAATTTAATTGATGGTAGAAAATCCAGATGCATATCTGATTCAAATAGCCCCTTTTCTGATCCAAACAACCACGCATTTGTACTAAATTACTATTTACATTTGATAAAATAATATGTTCGTAATATTCTACATAGTATCTATTTTTAGCAAAAATATTACTTAATATAATTCAAAATATATTCTCCAAAAAATAGATTATTGTTACAAAATAGAATAAAAATATTAAATGTAAAAATCGCAATCTAAGTTGAAACGACCCATACACACTATATTACTTCCCGTTTGGGCTATCCACCTATTTACACTAATGGGATAGGAATAATGAAGGTATATTTAGATGAAATTTACCCGAATCTATGTGGAAGCTGAGTAGAAAACCATTTAAGAAATATAAAACCTTTAATACACACAACTGGAATTCGAACCCCAATCTCATCGTAGGGTTCTTAGCTTATTAATTACAAAATCTAAAGTATAAATTAACTATATTCTATCTATATCATGGATGGTTGAAATCTGTTGAGATTGATTCTTTTTAAAATACCACTGTATAGTTCAGACTTTGTTTTAATAAATTGTTTGCACTTAGTTATAAGACCACTTTATTTCCCTCATAAATTGTTTAGCAACCATATTTCATACCAGTGGTATTTATGTCTTTGTGTCTGAGGTTGGTTTATCCATCATAAACCCTATCAGTTGCAGTATATGCAAAACCTTTTCTCGAATATAACAAAGCTGGGATCATTTTATATGGGGAGCTTTGCCCCCTTGTATAAAACTCAGCCGGGACTCCCAAAAGAAGGCTTTCAGAAGGACTGTATATATTTGACCATCTTTATACATGTTCTACATCATCTTCACGCAAATAGTTTGTGTATTCGAGATATTTTCAACACTAAATTAATATGGCGTGTACTGATATGTTGAACCTACTGAACCTGTTTACCTTTGTCAAAAAAAAATATTTACTCTCAAGTGCTGTAAACTATTTATATCATTCTAATGAAATATCTCAAAGGCTTAATATTCAACGAACCAAAAAACAAGATAAAATATAACTATATTTTAATTTAGAATAAATAAAACATCTAATATCATGGTATCAAAGTACAGTACTTACGTGTGAGGGGTATATCTGAAACTATAATTTACAACTTATTCTATGGAAAATGAAAGCAATGACAACAAGAACTGTATTTATGCGTGTGTTTATAGATTGAATTTAAAATTTCAACTAATTGGGAAACTTATGGGACTTAACTCGTTTAGATGCGTATTATAATGCGTTTTGAACGCACTTTAGAGGTGCGTTGAAGAAGGAATAATTTATAGGAAATATGCTCATATTTACGTACCGGGAGAGTGAGAAACCGTTTACAGAACACCCTGTGGAAACTTGAACCCAAACCTGACCGTTACCGGAAACAAGACTAAATGAGATTGACTTTTATTATTCGTACCCACCAGTAATCGCATAATATTATTTTTAATGATTTTAATGGAACCATGACTGCAGTAGTCCTTTATAAATACATTAATAATGTGTAATGATTTTATTTCATCAGATTACTTGTATCTTGGTTTTTCAAATGCTTGGTAGAGATCGAGTTAAAAATATTTGTTGCCCTAATATAATCGTTTCATAAAGCATTTTGCGACTATTAAAATAATTCAAACTTATAGAAAGAAAGTAAACTAACTTATTTCGTATTATTTATATTATTATTTTTGTAGTAACATAATAATGTATTATATTTTTAAGAATAAATATGGCACTCATAGCTCAAAAGTAAAATAAGAATTTGGGCTACGAGCATTCATTTTATAATGCTTCTTAAGGTATTACAACAATATAAAATCGATTAAATTAATAGATTTGAAATTCAAACTAAATATTTTACGAGATAAAACAAGTTATATAAATACAATACACTTTAACGGATTTTTGCCAAACTTGGTAAATATATATTCATCATTTTTGGAATTATCGTTAGATAACTATTTGTTTTTGGATTTCACAATATTTCAGCCAGGAGAGTTTCATATTTAGAAAAAATATTTAAAACTATGATTAGCAACCAAAAATGTATATACATCATATAAATAAGATGTTTAAAACTTCGTTTGATATCTGACTCATGAAGAATATAAATCACAAAATAGATTTTAGGGATGGTGAACCGCTAAGTCTTTCTCACACCTTTATTAAAATTGAGACATTTACTTAAAACTTGTGAGATATTTGAAACTAAATAATATACATTGCTGCAGAAACATATTGAAAAAAATAGGAAAATCTCGATCCAACAAAGAGCATAAGAAGTTTATATTTTATTATATCCCGGAAACTACTAGTTTTAAACAAATATATTTAAAGTAATTGTATTTTGTTTTGTATAGTCCCACAACTTTCCAATGATATGTTATTTCTTCTCTCAAAGTGTTGCGGAGATATGTTCAAAATTGGAGATATTATCCACTTATGTAAAGTACCGTTTAGGTAATTTTCATGGAAAAATTAGTTGCGTCATTTTGTTTGTAATGATTTCATAAAATTTGATTTTTTTTTTATAATTTCGCATTTAAGTAAACTATACCCAATTTTGAGGAACTTTTTGAAAACCTTAGATAGTTAGTGTATGCCCAATTGATAAAATAGTTTCGTCTCTAGGCCGAGATTCGATTGTTTTGACGATCACAAGACATAAATTATTTACAATCAACATTTAAAAAAATAAATCAAAACATATATTTTACATCCCTTCAAAAAATAATCACATATAACGAAAATTGAATTCATAGTGGAGTTTAATCAAAGAATTGAAGATTTACGTTAATGATCAAGAAAGTCAAACTTTTAAACGCATGCATCTTTGTCTGGAAATATTTTCCAATACTATTCCATTTAGACAATAAGTAATTATGAATATTTATTTTCAGTTTATACTATTTAGGAATACAAACATTTTACCATGGGAATACATTTATAAAGCACATTCAATGTTCATAATTCGCTTAAATAATAAGAAATCTCAACCCTTCCTTCACCTCTGACAAGACATCTTGTGAATGTGAGGAATGCCAGGCCTCCACCGTGGTTCGGATTCCACGTTAGGATTCCACGTTAAACTGTAGGTCCTTCATTTCATCTCACAATCACCCTATCATTATACATTAGCGTAAGTGCGTATAACCCGAACTGGTAGTAAGACGCGGTGCTAATAATAATAATAAGAAGAAGAAATCTCCTCCCCTTGTAAGTCATGGTCAATGTAATGTACAGTGTAAGGGACAAGTAAACAGTAATGAAGTTCAAAAATATCAAATTAAAAGTTGAGCCACATTCTTTATTCATTTATTGTATTCCAACAAATTCACACACATAACAATGTTTTTCTTACCCGCATCGGTGATCGAATGGCTTAAGGCGTGACTCTCGTGTTATACTAGACTGCCGATAACAGGGAGATTGGGCTTCAAATCCTTGTTGGGTGTATTGCGGTTTTTCCAAATTTGTTTTCAACGCTACCTCCATGCAAATGTGGGTATATTTCCTCTATATTCAAACCTTTACTACCCCTAATTCATTAGCGTAGTTAGTAAATATGCGTATAAACTAAACAGGCACTAAGACGCGGCACCAAAAAAAAATTTATATAAAGATTGGCACAAACAGTCATTTATATGGACGTTTTATTTAATAACCTACATTTTCATGTAAGCTAGTATTTATATATTATACCAGATAAAGCACATAAACAATTATATATATGTTTAAGTATGATTATAGATATATTATCATATGTTTTGATCCTGAAGTAAAGTAAATATCACACATCATCTTCCAGTGGTGACTTATCTTCAATTAACCACTACAAATTTTTACTATAGTAACCGAATTGACAATCGTGTAATAATAACGTCCCTTATTTCAATATTACTATTCACAGGCCTAGTTTAAGTTTACTATCTTCAATCCATACGATTCTGGAAATGTCAATCTTTTGAACAGCACACACATTTTTCTTTTATATATCTTATTGAAAAAATCAATACCATCCTTAGTAGTAATTTAATTAACTCTATTAATATTATTATTACTATTAATTTATTTAGCCCCGTATCTTACTACCTGTTCAGGTTATACGCAATATGCATTTAATTAACTACTTGTTAAATTACAGAAATTGTTTTAAGCAGAGCAGGTGAATATCAATTATTTATTTAGTTGAAATTCCCTATGTAACACACAACTTGTCCATAGCTGTTGCGTAAAGATGCTGATAGTGTAGCTATAGCTGCTTCTTCAAAATGAAAATATATGAGGTAGCCCCTTGGAGCAATATACAGCCCCCCCTCCCCTCCCCCTTAACCCACATGAAACGCCACGTGATGTACAGGGGGTGGACGAAATACGCGCTGCTGCGTGGTTCATACATATTGCAAAGGATGAATTCTCAAACTAATTCCTTAAAACCCAAGCCGGTAACCCCCGTAATGGATGTATAACTAGCGTTTATATTTGCCCTGTGATGGCTTAGCAAATACATTGAGCAATGAAATGTTTGCGTATAGATTGCCATGATGGAGATAAAAAAAATCAAGTGAAGGTCCCCTGATTAGATTCAAGTTGTTTCTTAAATAAATCTAAGTTAAGAGACTAGGTACTCTGGTTTGATTATATGCATTGTCCTAAAATAAATCTACTTTAAGTTGTAATAAAACCATACTATATACACCCAGTTGGGTTTCAAAGCTCAGCATCTCCATTTCTGAGAAAGAAGATTATACGAGCTTGACGTTTAGACCCCATGCCCATCGATGCGAAGTGTTTTACTCCTTTTTCTTTCTTTTTTAGCATCGAACCTTACTACCCGTTTGGGTTATACCTTTATGTACTAACTACGCTAATGGTTTTAAGGATAAGGACGGTTATATTTATAGGAAGTGTACCCGCATTTGCATAGAGGGAGAGTGTTAAACCACCACCCTCAGTAAACCCAACCAAGATTCAAACCTCTATCTCCCCATCATCGGCTGTCTAGACTACTGCGAGAGTAGCGCGTTAGACCATGCGGACACCAAAGCAGGTTAATTTTTATTTTGTTTATTAGGCCTAATGAAATAAATTATTCAAATTTGAACCATCCAAATACATACTTTGTGATCAAGTTAGACAGAAAATCAATTTTACTAGATTTGACAGTAGGTCTACATTTATTCAAAGAGAATAACCGTTGTCCATGAGGTTTAAGAGGCCAGTCTCGCAATATATGTCAAAAATTAATATATATTTGTCTTAGGTATTCGATCTAATGCTTGGAATTTTTTATTCAAATTACTTTTGAGTTGAGTTATTAAACGAAAAATATTTTGAGCAGCCACCATCTTTAAACGAATAACCAGATCTAAAAACCACATACTGTACATACTTTGTTCTGGCTAGGTTCAAAGAATGTCCTTGCCAAATTTAACTAAACTTGGTCGACGCAATTTGATAGTTATCGAGGAATAAACATCCTGACGAAGTGACAAACAGACGAAATGCCAAATGGTCAAGTTAAATCAGAATACAGCCATACTCAGTCAAAAAGTTATTTACCAAATGAAATATTTAAAATAAATTGTCCAGCTGGGATCACGTAGACTAGGGTGTCACTCTCGCATTAGACTAGATCGACTGTGACTGGGAGATTGTGGTGTGAATCCTGGTTGGGTTACTGGGGGTGTTTTTTTCTTGATTTGTTTGGTACTCTCCCTCCAAGAAAATGCTTGTACATTCTTATATTAATGCTACCTTCTTTATCCTTACACCAATCGTGTAAAAAGGCATATAGCCCTAATTGAAAGTAAAACGTGGTGTACCAAAAACACACAAGAAAATTGAAAAAAAAAATATTTTAAAACCTGCCTATAAATACTAATTACTATACGGAGATAATATCGTTTATTCGTAGTAACTACTAATGTACGAGCCTTTCTCTGAATATTAAATATAACACTGATCGATTGTGCGAATCCCTTGGGAAACAAATTCTGATCACTTGAGACAATGTAACAGTCAAGCCAATGGTACAGGCGTCAGTAAGATGACATTGTCCGTGTTCTAGACTGTACACCCACCAGGACTTCAGATTCCCTGAAGCCTCTGACGACAACACCACCAACCAGGAAAACCCCTTTGATAACTAATTAGTCCTCCCCCTCTATATCACTGAGACCTCCTTTTACACTAACCCCTTTCTCACCCTCCAAAAACCCTTTTCTACCCATCGTGCTCAACCCCTACCCCTCTCCCTCCAACACACACAAACACACAACATCTCTATATCCTCAGCTTCAAACCCCCCCTTTTCTACAGGCTCCCCCCTTCATATAAACCCAGCTCTTTTCCTTCCCTTTAGTCCCTTTTCCGATCTGCCAAACCACTTTTACCTCCCCACCGCACCTTTACTATCCTACCTACTCCCTACCCTTCCGCAATTCCGATCTCGTACCGGTTCCGAGCGAACGAATCCTTTCGATATCGAAAACGAAGTTCAAATTAACATCCTCTTTTCATTTCCCGTTTTCTGTTTTACTCCTGTAACTAAGAGAGGGTAAAACGAGAAAAAAAAATTATTAAAGGGGTCTCTTCTAGTTCTGGTGAATATCAACAGAGAGCAGCACCAGTAATAGTAGCGGTGGTGGCATCAAAACCGATGTCTTTAGTGGGCGAGCTCGGCACCCTCCCCACAAACCCTTCTTGCTTTGACGCCGATGACACCAGGACCCGAAACTCTAGTCTCAGCTCTATTCGACTCGGTTTTCTCTTCTATTCTTCTTTTTCTTAGGGACTAGACTGTCAACCACCAAGTTTTGGCTATTGCAGTTAGTATTAATACAGCCTGTGATTATTAACAGAGGGAAATCTGAAATTACGTACTTGTAAACTTAACTAATATGCTGGTCATGGGAAATCTGGGTCCTTCAATGGTAGTCACATTATTTATGCCAATACCCTTATAATATACTGTATTACCGCTGATGAAAGAGTCATGCTAAAATTTTAGCTGCATATATAGTTGAGTTGATTATTCCAATATTTCTCACAATATTTCTCACTCTACAAACTGTAAATGCTACTTTCCTCGCCCTCATCCCTTAAATGGGAAACCTAGACGAGTGTAAGATGAATGGAAAAGAAAAAAAAGTTGATTTTAATGGTCATAATATTGTTTTGTGTATAAATATGTCTTTTGAATACACGTATTAAAACGGACAACCATTTGTAAATTGAGCTAGCTACTCATTTTATTTCGATCTAAAAGTGGTATAGTTTGATATCATTTGGAAAACACAAATGCCAGCTTACTAATTATTTAGAGTTAATGTAAATTTGTGATAGCTAAGCAAATAAACAACTTTGAGTCCAAGCTTCATACGAATGTATTTAATTTCATACCTAGTTCGAACTGGATCTAAATATCAAAAGGGAATCTGTATCCAATTCCTGGATCAAGGTATGGAGAGGTATGAGCGCTCCTAGTGCTACCAATCTCGTTCTATTAGTACCTGGAGGCCTAACATAGTTTCATAGTGGTGTGAAGGTGCACTAGAATCAGATCGAAATACCCTCGCCTTGAAGAAGTGCAGTGATCTAATGGATACTAGCACCTGCCAAACTTTGTTCTAAAGGCTTTCTCTTTATTTTCCGGCGTTCTTCTTTGTACACTTTCCTCTCAACCAATTGCTGCCCTTTATTTCATTCCCTCTTGTACCCCTTCCCTTTTTTGCCTACCTTTCCCTTTTCTCTCTTTCGTTTCTTCGCTCCAATGAGTCAATGCTGGCGGATTAATGAAATTAACAGATAGAATTACTTTAGTCAGATGCCACCCTATCGTTCTTACTGGCTTGAGTTTAGCAAAAAAAAAAAAAAGAAAAAAAAGAGATGGTTAAAAAAAGATAAGTGTCTTAAGCGAGAGACCATTTAGGCAGTGATGTCATTTCATTCGGAATAAAATGCCAATGAAGATATTTTGACGATGACTAAGAATGAAACAGGCGATGTTTTAGACTTAAATGAATATTATTCCTCAACAAATATTTATAACTCTGAATAAGTTTACTTAATAATTTATATAATTTATACAATATGAATACGATCTATCTTATGAATTAGAAAATAATGTTATTGGTTGTTGTCTAAATATTTAACTAAGTAATGTCAAACTGGATAAGTTTTTCAGCTATGCAAGTTTTAAGGTATTTTTATAAAGGACTTAGATGACGTGGGTTTGTGGCGTAGTTAACCTCATAGTTAAGACTTTTGTTTTTTGTACCATGTTCTACTACTCGTCAAGGCTATCCGCATTTAATTACTCTTATGTGATAGGGATGAGTAAGGTAGAATTTAGACTAAATTTACCAACATTTAGGTAAAAACACCCTCCATACATCCTATTGGTATTCGAACCCTCACTTCCCCATGACGAAAAAAACTAACTGGATGATTGTCGTCTTAGTATACGTGAGACAACTAAATATTATCCATAAGAAATGATTTACATTTTGACATTTCTCAAAGAAGCAGCCTTAATGAAAATTCTGAATTGTATCCACAAAGTCTAATTTGTATGTTTAAGTCTGATAAAGTGCAGAATAAATTGTGGTCGTAATAATAGTTTAGCAACTAAGAGGGTGCAGAAACACAAAACAAAAATTTATCCAAAAATGGTTGACACTTTAACTCGCCACACGTGTAATAGAATGAAGCAAAATTGCTTGTTTCAATAAGATGGTTTTATCTGGGACACAATTATTTTAATATTAAAACTGTTGTAAAAGATACTTCATGGAGTCCTTATATTGGACCATGTCCATATATTTAAAGTAAACAATTATTTTTTCCTGTCTGCTAAGAAAATCTCTTACTCTACAATGTTAACATTTTTAATGAATTTATGTAAGGTTGGGGAGATGAATACATATGTTCCATGTGCCACATTCAGCCCTGAAGTTCTCTGATATAGAATAGTAGCAAACAAATTTGGTTTTTAGTTAATAAGTGATTAATTTATTCCCACTCAAATAATCGAGGGGTCTTTTGCATCACTTTTGCAAGTTACTGAATTTATAATAACGGGACGACTGATTTTCAAATCCCGGTCGGGTGTGTTAAGGGTCATTTGTACTAAATAGTTTATCTCTTTTACACCGCGCAAATTTGGGTACAATTGGTATGAGAGTTTATTTTCACATTCCTACTTTACTAATGCGAATAATATGATGCTAGTAACCAGAACGAGGGGTGAGACGTGGGGGAAGAAAATTTAAGTTTTTATTTTACTAAACATATTATTGAGAGTTTATTTCTAATAAAAGAATACCAATACCACACGAATTCCGGTTTCCGAATATTAAACATGTTGTTTCACAAATAAAAATAGACGGTACGGTGTACTGCACATACTTTCTCGCTTCTTTATCTATATTATACTTTTAAATCATAAGATAAGTGGAATGATTTTTTTTTTTTAATTTAGGTGAGGAATTAAAAGTGTACTTTCTGAACCGACGGATATTAGCACACGACTTATAAACTAAATAAAACTTAAAGCAGACACAAAATACAGCCCTTGGCCGTTAGCTTATCATTGTGAAAGGTGAAAACACATTTCACCAATTATAAACCTTTCAGCCATGACGTGACTCAAACCCGGAACCCTTAGCTCAGTAGCTAGAGACGTTACCGACTCATCTAAGATGTCGGACCACGAAATATTTGAAAGTGTTATAGAAATATAATGAAAAAAAGAACATCGCAATTCACCATAAGTTTCATAGAAATAATAATAGATAATAATAAAAAAAAATATCTTGTGCATGTTAAAATACCTCATTTCCCAAAGATCTATTAAAAAAATACATTTACCTATAACTTGGTAAATATTGATCTCAAAAAATAAAATTTCAAATGAAAGTTGTTCATTTTTAAGAATCCAACAATATTTCAATGATATGCAATTAATTATCTAATAGAATCGTGGAGCTACAAGATCAAATTAGGAAATTTCTGCCTATATGAAATACCCTAAAAGCCATTTTTCAGGGAAAAGGAGATGCGATATTTGGCTTGTAATGTTAAACAGTGCCTAAATACGAGTTATAATCAAAACTGTTCGAGCGAATAGATCTTTCTCTTTTCACCCTTAAATAAACTCCCCTTTATTTTAAGGTTAGATAGATAATTCCAAAAATCTCTGTGGGGTATCTTAAGAAAGCCCTTGCTAACGGCTTAGCCTGATTGGTAAAATAGTTTCGGCTCTAGTACTAGTAACAGACTGTCAGACAGCATTGCAAAAAAATATTTTTATGGTTCAGGGGGTCATACATCGACATCCAACCAAATCTTGAATTCGAATTATTGTCGATCAAAATACTTCCTTTCTCTGAGGGGTGAGAGGGTTGCTAGCAAAAAAACAACACATTTCTTGTGATTTTATTTTTATATAATGTAAACAAATGTAACAAATATCGCAGAATAGCAGAAGCTACTCTAATTACGCCATTATTTAAAATCCTTTGCTCCCGCCTTCTGCTTACTGGGTATACTATCTGATCATTAATTTAGCCATAAGAAACATGTCCTTTATTAACTGCCGAGAACTAGCATCTACAAAGATTAACATGCAAATTACTTTAGTCTATCAGCTGAAAAATATATTTAATTTCAAATTACCTACACCAAATCATTTACTTGATGATTATGAATAGGAAACAGTCAAAGCTCATTTATCCTAGCTGCCCCTAATCATTACAATTTTCAGATGAACTTTTAAAGAATGTATACATAAATAATTACTCGTTTCAGGGGTATAATATTTTAAGGTATTATTCTCGCAATAGAGTGGCTTCCCTGTCAGATGTATCGGGATTCAAATCCCTGTTAGGTGTACTGAGTGTGGTTTTTCGTAAATGGTTTTCAACTCTCCTTCCATGAAAATGTGGGTAAACCTCTTCTAAATTAAATCGTAATCACCCATAGTACATAAACGTAATTGACACATCAGTGAATAATTCTAACGGTTAGTGATCCGTGGTGCTAATAAAAGAAAGACATATAGACAAATATTAGAGCTGTTAATGGAAGAAACTTTGTTAATTCTCAAAGTGGCAAATTTAATATACCAATAGTTTGCATTCTTCCTTTATTGTACTTGTAGGCCTATGTAAAGTACCTAAAATATTTTAGTTTTTAATATGAGAGGTAATAATAAGACCATAATTATTAAAATCTCCTTGAAATTGGTGGCAGTTACAACTCTTAACAAGTATGTATCACCTGTGTATAGCTTAGGCAGAACTTGATGCCTATGTACATAGTTTCACACTTTGACACCTCGATGACTAAAGTTTTCTTTAAATTTAAATGGAATATTTTATTAATTGCTGGACAAAGTCATTAACTCAAACGATTCAGGCACCTATCAAATTAAATAATAAAATTAAGATGAGAGCAAAATTATTACGTGAAATGAGAATAAATCTAACACAATATTACTCATAGATCAAATAGAAGGTTTTATAATCTTTTTATTTATAGGTAAAAAATAATATACATTGCAAGATACGAGGAGAAAATCTATTTTGGATATCTTTACGTAAAAGTACCCTACATTTTTTATTTTTAGCACTTTATTTATATAGTTATATAAAATTATGAAAATACTACTAATTAAAAAAATTGAAGCAAATCTTCTCAGCCCTTTAGTTCCATAGTGTATTTTTACACTGGAATAGACATCAATCAAGCAGGATTCCAATTGAAACGATTTTTCTGCACTCTAGTAGACGTTTAGGGTATTAAGATGTGGCAACTACTTTTTAAATTATTTCTGTTTGGTGTTTATGCTGCCCTCTGACGGTCATTTTCTGAATTAATAATATGATCAGGGGGCCTTTGGTACTTTATCAGACGTCAGCATACAAATTTAGACTGTTTGTGGATGCAAAATCAAGTTTTAATTAAGGTTTCTTGCTTATGAAATGTTGGAATAGAGACCATTCCGAATGGATACACTTTAACACTCCCGTCCACGTACCCACCGATGTGTCTGTTATAACTTTTAGCTATACCCACGGACTTCAGGTGTTGAGGGGGGTTAAGGAATTCGAGAAAAGGCAAGTGTTTTTGCAATTTGTATAGTAAAATTTCTGTCTTGGCCAAGATAGATAAAATGTGGTTTCAGTACAAACATATAGTCTAATTTTCCTCACATAGTGATATCACCAGTAGCTGTTGTTAAATAAATATATGTCATGAGCACAGTGACATTAAATGACATATTTTTAAATGAAATGAAAAGGTTATATTAAATTTCCGGACGCTCTTGACATAATTATATTCAAAAAATGATGAGGTCACCATGTGAAGAGAACTAAACTCTTTATTTATACTGAAGCAATATTTTAAATAATATTGACCAAAAACATATTTTTCAAAAAAATAATTGCAAAACCACTGGCCTTTTCTCACGTTCCCTACATACCAACCTTAACTGTGGTTCTTGCGCTTAGAGTGATGTAAAGGGACTAAGAAATCTTCTGCTTCTTATGGAGAACTATGTGAATGTTTCACCATTTATTTCATTTAAAGCTTTATTGAGGTTTTTAATGGTATTTATTTGGAATTATTTTTGAGCTGAGTGGGTTTTATGTGTATCATTTAAATTAAGGTATTTTAAAGGTGGAAAAACTACTAAGAACACACTTTAAAATACCAACTATAAATTAATATTTGGAAATTATGGATGATATTCCTTTCACAAACATAATTATAATATTCGTTTAAATTGTCAAAAGAAACACTGTTTACTAACCTACTAAAATAATATTTTTTAAATCTACTTAAAGTGTCTTGAGTTCAATTTACGGGTCTAGGTGTAGCCCTATAGCAAATATAAAAATAAAATTAATTGTTTTATTCCATTAAATACCGTATAAATTTGTGATCACTATTTGTTTTAAATTGCATGTTTTATAATTTTAATACAAGAATGAGCCCCAATTTTTCAAAACAAATTTAAATAAGAAACTCTCTAGGTAACTTTATTTTATTACCATTTATCAATCTCGAGAATCATCATTTTATATCTTTATTTTCATAGAATTTGTATTTCCTCTTCTCTTCTGAGCAATAATTTTTCACTAAAATGTATATCGTTAGTGTACTTGTAATTATGTGTTAGTATATTTTAAAGTGTGGACAGAATAAAAGAAAATAACCAAAATATATTTATATAAGAAAATATTTTGTCTTAGTCATACTTTAATTACTGGGATCATAAGTCAACATAATTTCATACAGAGTAATCCATTATATGGTACTAGAGTACTTATAGGGGTAAACCGCAAAGGGTCGCATACATCAAATGAAGCAAAATATAAAATGTGGAAAAAATCAATTGGGCCAAAATATTATAAAGTGCGCAGTTGCCATATGTGATCTTACCCGCTAGATAGGTCACCCTTTTTCAAACACGAAACTTATCAAATGTAATGGGATATGTATTTGTTTTGCTGCTATACAACGTCCATACATTTTATTGGAATACATTAATTGAAGTGCTGTTTATATCAATGTTATTGAAAAAAATGTTTGTTATACATAAGCTATATTAAATTATTATTTTAAGCCGAATTTATACTAGCATTGTACAAATATTAAGCAGTTTGATAAATTAACATTGAAAGCTATGATACATATTATATACACAATAAAGAATTAACAATACAATATTTAAATTACAAATAAAAAATAAAATTTAATAAATAAGGACAAATTAAAGTATGATTATGATAAAACGTTTGATTTCAACGCCATATTTCCAACCACACACTATGTGGACATACATACAAATTATGACTGCAACACATCACTAACTGCTCATTGCTGGTGATTTCTTTTAGAATTAGGACAGTTCCCTTGCTAAGATAAAATTTGTTCTCACATTCCAAATTGTTATCCGTTGGTTGAATCATCGGTGTTAAACTCATCTGGAAATAATACACATATTTGGTCTCTAGCTATTGTATGGGACATTAATAGCTTACACTGATTTAAATTAATAATATTCTTGAGTAAAGATGAGGAAGGTTACCCAGAGAAAGTGCACTAGTATTTGCATGGATTTATGGAAAGTATGTATTGGTATAAAAGACTTTGGCTAAGCATAAAAAATATGTACAAAATTTTTTGCCAATATTTTGGCCAATTAAACAGAAATTAGTTTATAGAGCTATATATATAGTTAATAGAACTATATATATATATATATGAATATATATGTAGAGAGAGAGAGAGATATATATATATAAATATATATATAAATATATATATATAAATATATATATATATATGAAAGCAAATTTGAATATGATTTTTACAAGTAAACCATAAAATAAATTATTATGTGTTCGGGATAAGCTGACACTACTCTACAGTCTTCAGTGGTACAAAAAAACTCAACCTAACAGTTAAAATTGAGTGAATTTTAAGTCAAGACACATTCTTTGCCACTTTCAAACGCCATTTCTCATCATTGGTGGGTGCTATAGACCAACTGTTGTAATTTTCATACATATATTGGAACTATTCTACTCTTTTCTCTGACATAGTAAAGTACAAAAAAAAAAAGTTTTCTATCAAGTCAAATATTTCATGTTTTATTTTAATTATTTCAAGTGGTATTACAAATTTTAAGTTTTTCTTTAAACTCATACTTGTTAATTGAATTTTTTTTTACATACACAACTGTTTCCAGCCTGTGGCCTGGGTCAGTTTTTTATTCAAGCCATATAGACCTATTTTCCACTACCGTCTGGCTAGGCCTGCCGTGGAAAAAGGAACTGCTAACGGCTAAACCTATTATTGGCTGGAACGAGACGGTAAGTGTCCAAAAGCGCCTTTATTACAATATATAGAGGGACACTCTTTAGGTGATAATATCATGCTCTTACCATTGTCGTTGATATCCAGATGATATTTGCTTATTCGATCATGGGAGGAATAACATATGTATCATGATGAAGGCAACTAGTCATCTCCACAGTCCAGACGAACCATTCACTCCTCCCCCTCCCCCCCATATTTTCATGTGTGTGCCATGCGGGTTTGTGACCCCCCCCCCCTCTCTTCCCTAGACATACGGGCCCGACCACTATATAAAGTGTATATAGGTAACGTTCTGAGAGGTAGGAGACTAATTGGCATCGTATGCGCAGTATGTGGAAGTGTGTGGACTAATTGCGTTCTTTGGACACGGGTTCGTGATCCAGCAAGGTGAGGGACCCTTTACTCATCTGTATGAGACCACACACACACACACAAAATATAGTAGGTAAATGGTAAGCTGGTAGTTTAACTTTACTGCCCACGAAAATTATTAAAACTATTTATTTATTACCAAATTGTTTAATATTTCCTGATATCGTTCCAGTATGTAAGATTCAAATACAGGTATCCTGATAAACTCATAGGTTTCAACACTGATGAACGTCCACTCCATCAATGGCACAATAAGGCTGTCATATAATAACTTAGCTATAATTTAAAATGTAAATATTAAATTTAATCACCCTTTAAAAATAAACAATTATTTGCTAAAGATGTGACTATGGTATTATCCAATTGAAATAACTTTTATTCAATTCGATGTACTAAACATTCACCTTCTAAATAAAGAGCTTCAACCATTCTAATATAGAGTTGTATAAACAGCTAAAGATTGATCCAAATTTCAAATAAAACTCTTTCTTTATTGATGGTATCCAAAACTCGACAAGTCAAACTAAAATACCTGCCTTCTGATTATCTCAAAATCCCTCTCCACTTTATAATTAACTTCTACACCTGTACGCATATGCGCACCTAGACACTCTAAGGTATTTCCCTCTTTACTCTTAGCCCTTTACTATATGTATTCAGACTCTAGCTTAAATTCGCGCCAAAAATTTTTTTTCATTCACTCTTTATGTGTTTTTAACCCCCTTTGGTGGTGTAGAGCAAATGTTTTTCTGGTCGCCACAATGGTAAAGCCTACCTCACCTCAAATTCCCCGTTGACTCTGCTGCTCCCCTACACCCTACCCAACCCTTCACCCACCGAATACCATCCTCGGGCTAATATCCCATGTAGCGGACAGTTCTGAATGAGGAAGGGGTGACGGATTGGGAACGCATACGTTGAGCTTTCCAAAACATTTCCTAGCTATCACTTTTTTTTACACCTTTACTCATGATCACGGTCATAATTATCTATAATTATTACAACCGTGATATGCTTTTCTAGAATTACCTATTTGTTCACCTCTAGTCTTTTTAATTTGGTTAAAAATAGAGATCATTATGTTTCTTTCATATGGAAATAGGTATAAAAAAATCTCTAAATAATATATGTAGATTAGAATGATTTAATTTAAGATTGTAGTTTTGAATGTGACATTAGAAATGTTAAGACCTGCATCAGTGGTCTCATTTTATGAACTGGTTTGTCAGTGGTTAACCAGGCTGCGTATACTAGGTGTATGTTCTTAAATTATTTCCCAAACTCCCTCCACGAATATGAGGGTAAATTTCCTCTAAATATTTCCTTTCTCAGCCCTACCCTATTAGCGTAGTTAAACGCGTACAGCCCGGTATGGGTTGTAAGGCGTGGTGTAAAAAAAAGAAAAGACTGAGTTTAGTGTTTGGGAACGGATTAATACTAGACTGTGAATATCAGTGTTCCACCTTATTTCATCCTTGGGGACAAGTGGAAGCCTGTAAGGCTGTAAAACTGTTGAATGTTGCTATTTGGCTTATGCGTAGACTCTCGACGACCAAACAAACGGTCATGGCTATGTTAGAGTTTTAAACAATGTTTATTTTACTGTCAGTGACACATAGTTGTATTTGAAAAGGGCCATGAATAGTATATAAAGGTAAATTATCTTTTGAGTGAAACTGGTTCGAATCCCATTTTAAAACAGAATGTTAAGGAAAGTACAGAGGGAGGAGTTTTAGAATCCCCCGAGAACAGAAATTTTTAACTGCTACAATCTTGGGTGCTAAAAATTCAAACGTATGATTGTCTAGGGTAAGTAAATGTTTATTAATTTATCACTGTAATTGTTTAGCTATGATAGTGTGATATTATAATTAGGTCAGTACTTTATTGGCTATTGTTAGCTCAAATACAAAGTAAGTAGAATTAAAACTGTTAATGTCCTATTTATACTTGTTTTAAGTTTACCACTTAATCCCTCGCGTCGATGAGCAAGCTCGACTATACAGGTTTGTTGGTGGTGAAGAGTTCGGAACAAATCTCAGCATGGTGTGCTGAAGTTTTAATTTATAAATGGATTCCCACTCTCACAACACGAAATTGCTGGTATATTATATAAGTTGTAGATACCTACTACCCACCTTATTTGTTTATTTAAGTGTGAACAGGTGGAATGGATAGTAAAACTTAGTACAAGAAAATAAAACAAAAAATAAAATACTATTTTTTAGCACCGTGACTTACTACTGATTGGTTTTATACGCTTATGTACTAATTCAGTTACTGGGTTAGTGATTAGGAAGGTTAAATTTATAGGCAATGTAGGCTACCCACATTTGTGTGGAGAGAGTTTGGGAAATAGTTTAGGAATAGCCACCATCAGTACACCCGACTGGGATAGAACCACGATTTCTCCGTCATCGGCAGTCTGGTCTAATAAGTGAGTAATAGGATTGGACCATGCTGTCACAGGTTAATAAATAATAGAATATCTTTAAGAGGTCTAACAAACTAGTGTGAGGGAATTTGAGAAATACTTGATGAGAATTCGAATGGGAAAAAACCACCCTAAATGAATCTGGCAAGTATTTGAGCAATAAGCGTCATGTTAACGTTGAAGACGTTCAGTGTGGATAAAACATATTTGTCGAAAGGAAAAAGAGCTTTAAAATACCCTGGTTTAGTCCACCTGTAGAGGGAAAATTGTTTCCAATTGATCGGTGAGCATCAAAAACAGAGAGAAATACATTACTTTTTTTCACTTGTGATACAGTCCACTACCAAACTATGGAAATATGAATCTTGGGATAGTAGAAAATTAAAGGCGTTCTCATGCAAGTGGAGATGTTTATGTCAGATACTGGACTTGTAGTGAACTCTTAATAACATCGTACCTTCCCCAATAGGCTAAATTTGTCTTAATTTTGTCTACTTCAAGATTAAGATTGTCTTTCTTGCTATTACGCGACTGGTATGAGCTTGCCAAAGACATTTTACTTTAAATGTAAGTTTTACGAGGAGGAAAATTGAACGATAAAGGACCTCGGGTACATGGATCGTTGCCAAAAATATGTCCTAAGACCCAAAAAGAGGGAATCTTACGAGATTCGGATCGCATACAATACGTTGGTAATCACGGGTGCAAAGGAACCTTCGCCAGAATGAATTTCAAACATATTGTTATCCACGTTTCGAGCTCAACACTGAGGATTTAAAAATTATTTGTACAAAAGTTTTATTAATATATAATAAGTATATTTTAAATCTATATTCATGCAAGTTATAGTACAGTTCCTTATTAAGAAAGCCATCTGATAATGTTCCCTTAAGGGGGACCGCTATAAGAGAGTTTAGGCGCCTTGCTGTCGTTCAATCTTCCCCCATCCCTTTTTTAAAAGTTGTTTTTAATTTTAAAATATGCCCTTTGCAGTAATTAAGGCAAAAGTGGAACACTCGGAATTTTGCACTTTCTTTAAATTAAGGTAAATGCTATGAAAGAAACATAGATCTAGCTTTCTTCAAATACAATTAATAACGTCACTATTAAAAAGTTCCAAACAGATAACTCTTAAGATAATTGAGGATTTTTTAGGGGTTTTGAACCTTCACAACTTCAATTTCATAACAAATGCCACATTGTGAAAATATTTTTCCTAAGATAGAAAGCTGGTTCATTTACTCTTGAGAATATTAACATTATTTTGTAATTACAAAATTCCATATATCATTCATGCCATTATATACTCGCCTAAAAGTATTAAAACACTTATAGCCACGTTAACAGCTATAAAGAGATTACCCTTATCATTCAGAAGTGCTATATTTGTTATCATATCAACTTTTGCAAAGGCACGTGCATTTCTGTGTGTCTCGCTGGTATCTCCCTTTGTCTCACGGAGTAAGCTCTTTACGAGCAATGTAGATCTAGATAAAAAATAAGTCGTGTCCGATAGGGAGGGCCTCTAGAATATCTAGCTTAGCACTACAGTAATCTAATCTAAATACCTTGTTATAATCTATGATGGTGCTGAAGGCAGCGATGATTACTGACTACTGACTACACGCTCTAGAAGGCTATTCATGTGATATGTAATCAAGACTAACTCAATCCTTAAGCTCATAAGCCCTGGAGATGTATTCGAACTTAGATAAATATATAAATCTGCACTGAAATAATGTAGGTAACTATCTCTAAGTAATCAGTGAATTACCTATTACGAAAATACGGCATGCATTCACACGACCAATATTTTCATCCTGATTTTGGGAATAGTAACTATTACAAAAAATCTTCTTTTAAATAAAAATAACAATGTATGGTCCAAAATATGTTTTTTGAATTGTGAATATATATTTAAAGTACTGTAAATTTAACAAAAATAACTTCCCATTAGCAATTATAAAAAAAAGTTGTTTTATAATATGTGAGGATAAATAAGCCACTAATCAATTTTGTAATTCAAGGCTATTCGCATTTCTTCTTCATCTGTACTAAAACATCTTTGAAAGCCATTACCTACACTATTACCCAAATACGTGCCGGATTTAATGATTGCACTTTGTTTTACTAATAGACGCGTTCATATTTGGTCATTCACATGAAAATAGTTGGCTTAAACTGGTATAAGGACCAAATTAAGTACTTAGAAACGCCACTGTGTACGTCTTCCGATTTCCTTTGCATCTTATTTCTAACCTCGACAAAGCATAGGTCTTTTATATTCCTCTTGGGGAAAAATATGGAAAAAGTTTGGGTAGATATTACATTTAAAGCCTATTTATCACTCCGAATAGAAAGTGACAGTTATTGTTCAAGTGCCTCCTGACGTCATTATGATACGTTTAGACGTCATATCATGAACATATGAAAATGATCCTCGTGTGAAATATGTCGTAGTTGCAAATAGGACTCGTATCTGCATGTGTCCATCCGCCTACACTCATAACTCTTCTTTGTCTTCTCTATGCTTTCTTTCGTTCATTCATTAAGGACATCCGCTGCGGCTGATTCTTCCAACTAAACACGTTCTCTCTAGTTGAGTTTCAATTTGTATTTGTTTATCTGTTTAGTCTACCTTCTTGAATATGATGTTATATGAAGGATGTGTTTAATGGTTGTAAGCTTTCAGTAATTTTATATACAGGGTCTTGTTATAGTTAGTATTGATGAGTAAAAAACCAAATCCTGTAATCACGTACGCCCCCAGTATCTATATTTTTACATAAGTGAACTTACGTCACAACTCCCCCTCCTCTATCATATATTTGGCCAAACATATCCTTTGGTCGCATCTGTCCCGGCGTCCTTGGTTCGAATCCTGACAGGGGTAGTACACAACCTTATTACTCTGGATTCACGTGAGTCAGTTATATATCAATGTTAAATCTATATATTTTAATATATTGTGTTTGGATGGCTCTAATTATACTGGGTTATAATTGCATTGAAGACGACATCAATTAAAAATCACAAATTAATAATTAGGATTAATTTTTTTCCCATTTGGGTTCTGGAATTAAAATAATAATTAGCACCACGTCTTACTACCGTTAGAGCTATACGCTTAAGTACTAATTACTCTAATGGGCCAGAAATCGGGAAGGTTGTATATAGAGGAAGTGAACATACATTTGCGTGGAGGAAGAGTGGAAAATCATTTAGTGAAAACCACTCCCAATTCACCCGAGAGAGATTCGAACCTCGATCTCCCCGTCCTCGGGAGTGTAGCTTAACTCGAAACTTGCACGTTAGCTAACTACGCCACCGAGGTGGGTCTGGCCATTTAAACAATTAATATTAATAATGGAGGTTGAGTTGGAGTCACTACGCGAGTGCGTAAGGCACGTCCTATCTTTATGATGGTGTGATCGTGAGTATTTAGGACACGTATTATCTGTATGATGGTACGATCTCGAGTGTATAAGGCACGTCCTATTTGTATGATGGTGTGATCACGAGTATTTAGGACACGTATTATCTGTATGATGGTATGATCGTGAGTATTTAGGACACGTATTATCTGTATGATGGTATGATCGTGAGTATTTAGGACACGTATTATCTGTATGATGGTATGATCGTGAGTATTTAGGACACGTATTATCTGTATGATGGTACAATCTCGAGTGTGTAAGGCACGTCCTATTTGTATGATGGTGTGATCACGAGTATTTAGGACACGTATTATCTGTATGATGGTGTGATCGTGAGTGTTTCTCCAATTACCACCACGAGGGCTTCTTGCATATTTACCATGAACCAAGGGAGTGTCAACCCCCATTGGACAATTTCCCGTATTAGAAAGAAAGTGGCAAAGGTCACTTTCACTCTCATTTTAAAAAAAACTGTAACTCGGGTTGGGGAGATTTTTCAATTCATCCCATTCCTTAGTGCTAGTTTTTAAGAATTGTAAATACTTAAATATACAATATATATTGTACGTCCTTCACTGAAACTCATAAATTCTCTTTAAGTTAACATAAAATATATGTCATGCTTCACATCGTCCTATGATATTGAAAGGTAAAATAAAAATCAATGCTTCCATTGCCTTTCTTGATTATCGCTTATCTGATTTTTATGTAAGATATTTAAAATTATTGATATTAAATTTTTGCAAACACTCAAGAAAAACTATAAAAGAATATATCAAACCAATAAAATTTTAATTTTGCTATCAATTTAGTTTATAATCATTATTTGAGATGAAAAGAGTAATTTTTTCTGATTTAAATTTTTTAAGAGCAACAATATTATCTGCCTCAGTGGCCTCATGGTCTAAGGCTTCACTCTAGTGCTAGACTAGACTGCCGGGGCTAGAATTCTGGTCAGGAGTACTGAGGGTTATTTTCCCAAAATTGTTTTCCTCCATGCAAATTCAGGTTCACTTTCTCTAATTCCAATCTTCCTCTTCTCCAAAACATTATCGTAATTAGTAAACATGTGTATAATCTAAACAGGTGGTAAGAAGCACTTCTAAAAAAAAGTAAGACTTGCGTCGACCTCAGTGGTTTTGGAGTAATGTGCTCACTTCAGAACCTGATGTTAGTAGGTCCGAAATCAGCCGATGTCAACATATATTTCTTGAGCGATAAAAATCAACAGCACAACTTCCTTCGGAAGGGCGTAAAGCCGTCGGCCCCATATCAATTGTTGTATGTAAAAGAAGCCTGAAAAGTAGCCTATGGGAAAATACCTTTCTCGGCCAAATTGGTAGGCCCTTTCGCTCTCACCCATAGAAATTATCATGTTATGATATAATCAATCGGTTCAGGATGTGCACGTTAAATACCTCAAATAAATAAATAGCAAGGATCGCCGATTTAAACCGTTTTTAAATAACTTACTGCGTAATTACAAAGGTTCCGCAGTTTAGTGTCTAGAAATGGTAAGCAAGTGTACCAAATGTATACTGCTTTATAATCCTAGCAGAGGCACAAGTCATATTGGAACGTTAAGGTGGGAGTGTAGGAAACGCGATAAAAGGTGGGTGTTTTTGCAATTTTTATAGCAAAACGTTTTTTTTAACCAAAATTTAAAAAAAAATCACCAGTAGAAACATATAGCTTAATTGTCTTCACATGGTGATATCCACAGCTCTTTAATAACTGTCAAGAGTTTCCTAGAATATATTTATCTCTTCATTTAAAAGTTGTCATTAAATTCTATTACAGCGTTAACAGATATTTAACAAACTTTCGACATCACCATGTGAAGAAAATTAAGCTATATATTTCTACTGAAGCAACACTTGACTTATTTTTGACTTAAAAATATTTTGCTATAAAAGTTACAAAAACATTGACCTTTCCTCACGTCCCTTAAACTCATACCTTAAGAGGACATCTATACAATACCACCCATTGCGGTGGCTGCGTGCTCTAAGGCGCTACTCTTGCAAAAGACTGCCAATGACAGGGAGATCGTGGTTTGATCCCAGTAGAGAGTACTGAGGGTAGTTTTCCTAAATGGTTTCCAACTCTCTCTCTCAACGCAGATGTTGGTACACTTCCAATAAATCTACTATTCCTCATACCTAGCCCATTAAACGTAATTAGTACATAAGCGTATGACCTCAATTGGTAGTAAAACGTGGTGCTTAATAAATGTATATACATAATTAAATATGATAGAACAATCTAAGAAATTATTTATAAAAAAGGATTATATTTCTAGTTTTTCAAGATAGTATCGGTGTAACAGCGCCACGTGTGGCTGTCTCTTCTCCTGCCCTTCCCATACCTAATACATGTCGTAGTTCCATAATTTATGGTAAGTGCGTGTTGGAGTTCCATAATTCATGTCAATGTAATCATATTGTTACCAAGTTAAAAAATTTGGCTACGAGATTTTTACTTTCTCACATCAAGAGAAAGAATTGTGATCTTGAAAATAATCTATCTCAAGATTGTGATGAATCCTTACGTTTTTTGTGAAACCGAATCCAAAAGAGTGGACTTTAGAATTCTGTCTGTCCCCATGACTGTGTGTCTGTCCATCCCTGCCCACGAATTTTAAACGGCTAAATAAATTTATTTCAAACTTTATATTTTGATTTTGCAAAACTATTTTCTGAATGTTTTCTTGATTTCGACCATATCTTTTAAATTAAGCGTATTTTACTGATGAATGATTCTTTTGAATTACATATATTTCAAAAATATATTTAAAGATTTTATTTAAAATTCCCATCTAGGATTTGTATGACATGAAAAATAGCACTGTATAGTTGGTTTTCGGGCTAAAATTAGTTGAAGAGTAGTTTACTGATGGATTTTTTTTATTTGCGAAATATTTTGAAAACAGATCTAAAGTTTTGTTCAAAATCTATATCTGGAGATTGTGTGATATTGAAAAAAATGAATTATAATATATACTTTTTTTTAGGTAAAAACTAATTCATGGTTACTTTTCTAATGACTGATTTTTCAAAAAATTGAAATATTCCAAAAAAAGTCTGAAAAAAGTTTGTTCGAAATGGGTATCTTGTGAGTATTTGTCATAACAAATAATACTGTTTACCAGTTTTTTGTGTAAAAACTCATTTATAAGTATTTTACTGATAAATAGTTTTACAAAAACTTGAAATAGACCTATAATAAATATGGCTCTTCCGATTTGGTTCCAAATGGGTATATTGAGAGTTTTGACGTAACAAATTACAGTGTGTATTTTTTTGGTTAAAAACTCATTCATTGGTATTTTACTAATGACTGATTTAAAAAAAAATTGAATTATTCTAAGAAATTGCTCAAATGATTTGTTTCCAAATAGTTATCTTTTGAATGCTTGACATGACAAAGTAATCTTTATTTGTATTGGGGGTAAAAACTCATTTATTGGTAGTTTACTGACGACTATTTTTTCAAAAACTGGTAATATTTAAAAAATGAAACGATTTGGTTTTAAATGCGTATCTCGGGATTATTTGACGTGATAAATAGACCTGTATACTTGATTTTGGCTAAATATACGATGAAGGGTCGTTTACTGATGAGCTATTTTGGAAAATTCGAATTATTAAGAAAATGGCTATAACACTCTTGTTTCAAATGTATATCTGGGGAGTGTTTGACATAAACATATCAAATAAAGCTGTATAATTGTTTTTGGTGGAGGATTTCAGTCATGTATAGTTATATGATGACTTTTTTTAACCTGAATATTAAAAAAAATGGCTTTAGTGATTTGGATTAAAATGGGTATTTGTTTCTTGTATTATAAATAGTTATATATATTTGTTTATTAAACATTTAATACTAGTTATATAATGACTGATTTTGGTAAAATTGTTTTTTTTAATAGCTCTAACGATTTGGTTCAAAATTGGTATTGGTTGACTATTTTACATTATCAATAATATTATAGCTTTACTTATCCAAACTAAATCAATTTATCGGTAGTTTACTCACGAAAGTATATAGATTTTTTTTAAATTTACCTTGAAGATTGAATTAAAAATGGAAATCTGTTTAATAGTATTACATGATAAATAAGAATACATTTTATTGTTACAAATAACAAGTAGTTTTTTGGTAGATAACAAATAATCTATTTCCGAAAATTTGATATTTTTTTAGATATGTTTGATGAATTTGGTTTAAAATGTATATATGAATAGTGATAAATGTGATAAATGTGATAAACAAGATGATGTGTTAGTTATCATGAGGAAAGCATACCTTAGGGTATTTTACTCATAACCTATTTTTGAAAATTATCTTTTAAGCCATACATATTACATAATATGAGGAAGTTTGTGCGATTGTGTCGCACCATTTATTTTTATATTGCAAATGACTACCCCATTGTACTATACACATTATATCTTAGCTATTAACTCGCCACGGTGGCGTATTTAGCTAACGCACTAGTTTCGTGTAAAGCCAGATTACTGAGGACGGAGATATCAAGGATCGAATCTCGGTCGGGTGAACTGGGGGTGGTTTTTCCTAAATTGTTTTCCACCCTCCCTCCACGCAAATGCGGGTTCACTTCCTCTACATATAACATTCCTAATTCACTAGAGTAATTAGTACATAAGCGCATAACCTGAACGGGTAGTAAGACGCGGTTCTAAATAATAAAAGTTAAGCTATTGGGGTAGGGACGAGATAATTAGCCCTATTATAGGTGGAGGTAGAGCAGGAAATTATTGATAAAAAGTCTCCTCAATCAGGATTTTAACCCCAACCTTACCATCATCGAACCAGGCGGTCTTAGCATGTGGTCCACGTGATACGAGCTGTATACATTATTTAAGTACAGTGCGTATCATTTTGTGTAAGAGTATAGCATATGGCTTTAAGATAGTTTAACATTCACTCCCATGTTAGCTATCACTACACGCTGATTTATAAGTCATTCAAACGGTTTCATCTTAAAATTATTCAAATAAGATATCGGATTGAGATAGCCTCTCAGCGATAGTCTTATAAGATAGAACCTCAGAGATTTACTTATGTATGAGATAGCCTCTCAGCGATTATCTTATGAGATAGCTCTCAACTATTGCCTTAAGAGATAGTCAATCTCTCAATGTATGCCATAAGTGCTTCTCCATTTTTAGGAATAGGTTTAGACCTCTTCAAGGAGAAGAAATATATAAAAAATAAATACTCCATGTGAGTGATGTGTTGCCTTCCTGTATTTTTAAAAGGGTCGAGGGGAAAGGAGAGAAGGGTGTAACTCGGCCTATAGTTTGGGTTGAATGTGTAGCCCAAAAGCGAGGAATGGGCCAACACACATGGTGATGTTTAAGACCAATGGATGGGGAGGAGAAATGAACGTGTGGGGTGGGGGGAAGTGACACACATGGTGATGCTCAGTGGGCGTCTCCCCCCCCTGTAACCCCAGAGGAACTGTTAGGGGGAAAGGCAGCCTGTAAAGAAATATTGGGTTCGAACCTATTCTCTATTTGGCTGTTCAACATTAGGTATAATACAAGGGCTACTTTATACATAGCTCTCAACATTAGGTCTGATACTAGGCCTACTTTTTATATAGCTGCTTAACGTTAGGGTTTAACTTACTTTCTACATAGCTGCTATACCTGCTCTACATTAGGTCTGAGCCTACTTTCTACATAGAGACTCAACATTAGGTATAAAACTTTCTACATTGCTGCTATACATAAGGATTTAACCTTTTTTTTCTATACACAGCTAATCAAAAGATAAATATGGCAAGTCATCCTGTAAAGAAGTATTGTACTCGAACCTATTTTTATAGGGCAAACTGAATGATAATCAATGCAAACTATGTTTTAGTTAAGGTAATATACACTCCGTTTACCCAGAAAGAAAACAATCTTACCTTGAATTATTACACTATGAACTCAGCTTAAAGCGATAGTGAGCACAGAAAATAAAGTTTCCTACCTATCAAGGTAAACGCAGGGTATGCAAATTAAAGGGATATGATGTTTAAGGACGTAGCCTACCGGTGACGTCACGGCTGATCAAGATGGGATCACCCATGTTAATGAGCGAGTTTTAAAGATATAACGTTAAAATAAAAACCATGGATTCTTAAATACTTCTAAAATATACCTACAGTGTCACAAATTTATTATTTTTATCTTTAAGTATATATTTTGTAAGAGTATTTTTTTATAAATCCTCTATAATTTAGGCTATTTGTCTTGGTCATAAAAATGGCCTGTAGGAATATTCGTGCCAGGATGTAGATTATAAAAGTCCGTGGTAGCATATATATATCAAGAATAGGAAACAAGATACAGTTAAAATTAAAAACCAAGTCAATGTTTTCAAGGCGCAAGTGACTGTGTAAACTCGTCAGGGGAAGAGGTAAAGGGTTATCAGCAAATAGACAAGAGCGCTCTCAGCGTGAACTTATTATCTTCTCTCTCTTTCTATTTTGTACATTGGCGTCTAGTGTCTAGTTGTTAGACTGCTTTGGTGCGTCAAGTTAAGATGCAACCCGCTTCGCAAAATAGCTTCAAAATCTCCAATTAGGCAACGTGTTAAAGTGTAATATCAATAATATGTACCCCAACTAGCAGATAAATAGGATGGTAAACCATACTAATAATATATCCTTAGGATTTGCGATAAAACCTGACATCTTAAACCTAGGTATGTAACGTTATCCGTAAGGTTGACCTTGCTTTTGAATCTAGCTATTGAGAAAAGGGTAATTTTATTAAAAATAAATCCGAGAAAAATCTGTTAGAAAATAATAGATTGGCGTTTTAAAAAATTCAAAATGAATAATAGATTTTTGAATAAATCAATAATACACGTTTTTAAAGATTTAACCTTATGAAGTTATCTCAATAGAAGAAAGCTTGCTATTAATTTTGTCTGATATTATTACTAGTCCTTTCTTATATTTTAAAATTAGGCTAGTCATCTGGAGAGTTCAAAGTGACGAAATTAATGTGAATTTTTGAATTTATGTTATGTTGAATTATATTTTTATTCTCACTTATGCTGAAGATTTTTTTTTCAAATAAATGAATTAGTGTCGATACCAATAAAGGTGTTCCGGTTTAATCGGTGACGGGAAGGTCAAGGGTCGGTTCCTGTTTGATCGTATATACCTTTCGAGTTACTTGGGGTCGGAAAATTAGTTAAACAGTAAAGATTTGATTTTACGGATCTTGATTTTATGGACTTTGGATTTAACGGACAACTTCTGTAGTTTGCTTTTTTACAGACAGTGGCGGGTGGATAAGTCCGTAAAATTCGGGTATTGGTGGTACCTTACCATCGTTTCCGTCAAATGCACACTGCAAAAAAAAACCGGTTTCATCTGGTTTCGCAAATGTGCGTGGTGTTACATTAAGTTGTTCTGCTGCTTCGTTTATCTGTCAATTCTAAAGTAACTAGGCCTATTTAGTGCACAGTATTTTTTTTAAATGTTTATATAGTTGGGTTTTAGTCAGTGGCGGCTCGTGTATAGGCACTGCGGAACTTCAGCACCCCCTATTTCCACTTGATATTATCGATAACATTTAATATAATGAGTGCTTTTTTCTTTAATTCTCTATTTATTTTTGTAGTACAATATATATTCCTTAAGCTTAATGTCAGTACTTCAGTAGCCACCCCCCAGTTTATGAAAAATATACAAAAATCTTTTTATGTAACTGTGCGCTTGACACTGCCAACGACGTGGTGTTTTAATGTTGTGCGCATGCACTCATAGAAGGGGGTGGGGAGGAAGGTGAGACTGCCAGGTTGAGAGAGCACTGTTGCTCTCGCAGTGCCGGCTCTGGCGTGATGGTGGAAGTTTTTTTTTTACTCAGCGTGTGTTGTGCTTAAAAACCGTGTACCATATTCTTGAATGTGATAAAGTGTAGAATTAGATTATTATTATGCTTCCAGCTTATCTATTTGATTCATTTTTTTCAGTTCTTTATTTAACAGAAAGACTAAATGCGCTTCCATTACTTTCAATGGAGAAAAATTTCCTCAATTCTCATTAAGAGATCAAGGAGAAAATTATTGAAATTTTTGCGCAAGTTAAAACAAGAAAAATGGATTTCATTTTTAAATGAATAGATCAAGCTTGAACTGTAACAATTTAAGTTAAAGTAAAAAAAACTGTTTTTTTGTTAAGATTTTATGAAGTTCCTGAGTAAATTTTCTTTTTATTCATGTTTTTTTCCTTTTACACACTTTTAAAACAAAGGCTAAACCTTTTCTGGAGCCACACCCCACTTATTTTGGCTACGAACCACCACTGGTTTTAGTGTCTTAAATGTACTTATTCCATCCTTTTTACTGTACTGCGCGTGTTTACAATGGCACGATCAAAGAAACGAGCCTCGTTTAGGTTAAGTGCAAATTAAAAATTATTGAAAAAATATACAAAGTGATTGTGGATAGTTTTCCATTGCTAAGCAGAAAAAATTAAAAGCATGATTTCACTGTTATTTTCAATATGTATAACATTACTGTACCTACATCTTTTTAGTAAAAATGCATGATTAACACACACCAATATTTTTTCCTTGTATTTCTTAACTTTAGAGTTTTTCTTCCCAATTTTACAGAACTTCTGATTTTACAGACAAGTTTTCCTCTAATTAGTACATATAATTGAAGGTTTACTGTAGTCATCGATAACAAAAAAAAATTGATAAAAATTAAATAATATAATATATTAATTTTTTGATCCTAACAATTACTTTAGAAAATGTTTCTTGTACCAATTTGGAAGAGAACTTTGAAAAGCCAAAATAAATACAAAAAACGACTCGGACATCACAATAATAATACACATATATAAACCATTTTAATCTAAGAAATATGAGTTAAGCCTTATATATTTTAATTTAAAAGTCGGTAATTCATAGAACTGCATCTATTCTCCAACTTTTGTTGTTTGTTTTATGTTTACGTTTAATACGTTTTATTTAAAATAATTTGAAGCATTTATATCATTAGAATTTTACATCTATACTATATATGGGCATATCAGAAGCTTATGTTTCATTTAACTAAGTTTTTATTGAACCTCTTGTCAGATATAGTTTTTACAATGCACTCTATCTTATGGTATTGCTAGAGAAAGTTGTTACCTTCATTGATCTGTTTCAGTCTCATTTATGACTCTGACAAATATGAAAGTATAAGATGTATTAACGACAATAGTAAAAACATACAATATACAGACAGTCCTTGTGATGTATAGAGTGAGTGGTGTCGCTTGTAGGGTCAGTCAGTGGACTTGGCAGACTGATGTGTAAAAGTAACTTCTGGGTCAATGAGAAAAGAAACGGGGAACTACATCACTCCTCACTGCCCTAACTAGTATGCTTCTTCAGCCCTGCTTAGGATTTACAGCTGACGGTGGAACAGTTGAAGATCCAACCAACCTTTGAGTTGAGTAATATTTATACATTAATGCAGCAATTATATCATAACATTAATTTCCACGAAAAAATAAATAGCTAAAACATAGTAAATAATCCCCAAAAATAGTTTTCTACCATCCGTAAGTTGTCTTGTTAATTTTATATTATATAAATCGTCGTTAGTAAAGTCACCATAACTCTGGTTTCTAGATGTTTTGGTATTCAATCACTGGATGATCTAAAAACGCTGTTAAACAAGTCTTGCCTACTCCACTGGGGTCCTCGATATTTTAGTTAAATCTCCCTCCATTCCTATTTCCTCCAAGCCCCGGTCTTCACTGGATGATGTGAAGGAAGCTGTGAGCTGATCCAGGACCAATAATTCATTTGGCAGTGTTGCCACATCTTCGTCATTATCTACACAAAATTGATTACTACTTTTTTTTTACAGCTGCTTTAAAAAGATTTCATGGCATTTGTTGAAGGCCACACATAAAAAATATGTTATTACTACATTAATTGTAATTTTATTTAATTTTTACCTCTGAAACCCGTACATTGTGGTTGTATTTTGGGGCTAATATTTCATGTGAATTTCACGGCTTAATGGAGTAATGTATGTGATCATTCATCACATTATAAAATCATGTTTCAGAACAAAATTGATGCTAACCGTGGATAGATCTAATTCTGATGTGAAGGCATGGCTCTCTTAGTGAATCCTGGCCACCCTACTTGCAGAACTATATTCGTATCGGTTACATTAGAAAGAGGAAGGGGTCAGGCTCGTAAACATTCCGCTTAACTCAAACCGGATCTAGGGTATGGGGGATTTAGTAGATAGTTTTTAATACCTTGTGAATAGATGTTTTCAAAATAATTATGTTGGACATAATTTTTTGGCTGTGTGTTAATTTTAAGGCTTCTTCTTCACCAGATATGCGTGAAAGACTTTTTTTAGTATTATTGGTGGGTCCTAGTAATTTGCCAAAAAGAAATACAGAGTATATATAATTTAATCTGATCTTGAATGAAGTTATAGTTCTGGATTAGGAAACCTTTTTGATTAGTACCTGTTTGTTTTTAACAAGTATAATTATCTAGATTTTATCTATGGATAACCTTTAATCATGGTATTTCATATTTTTAACATGCTTGGGTTATTTATGCCTGGAATTTCGTGAAGTTTCTTTGACGATTCGCAAATAACCATTCTTTTTTTTAAATACGTACACATATGCAAGTTCTATTTCATATGTATTTTAATTTTTTACTACTGTCTGTACAATGTACGACTGAACATGTTGAAACAAGTCATTATCCGTATCTGAGTCATATTCAAATTGAAGTTACGAGTCTTATGATTTGAAAAATCTTGAATAGATTTATAAATTTACATACAAATAGTTCACATATCTATAGTCAATATAATTCAATTTTAAACTCGAATCTATGTAAACGTTTGAATAATTTAACTCTTTATAGAAACTAACATAGATCCGCTACTAAAATATATCAGTATAGTAAAAAATCAAGAAACATATTTTAATAAATGATACATTAATATAATATACACAATATATTAATATGTAACTCTGATTCTATTTAATGCATTTAAATTATAAAATATTCGATACCTAACTAAACTATGATACTAGTTTCTGAATGGGTTCGAGTTTTTAAGAAAAAATCAATTCCGATTCGAGATTTAAAATCTTGGATGCGTTCTAAGTAATTAATAGTTATGAGTTAATCTAAAAGAAGCGATAATAGGGGTAACTACTACCAGCCTAGATGGAAGTCATGCACACTATCCTTGCTGGGCACAGCTGCCTGAAGGAGAGTGTTGGTTTATGGTCGGCACAGGAAGTTGTGGATTTGGTTCCCGAATAAACACTCCGCTCCGGTTACAGCCATTTCCAAACCACCGAAACCTGACTGATGCAACTGAGGTTTGATACTTCCGAGCGTTCAGACGAGTATGGAGAGTGTAGTACACATCCAGGAGCTTCCTTCTCTCTCAATCCGCATTATTAGTCTGATTTGCTGGTAAGTGGGAGGTTGGGTTTGGAATGCCGCACAAATATAGTAAGAGAATTTTCTTAAATGATCCTCTTTTGCAAATTCCTGTACATTTCCTCTAAGTTCTAACATCTCAACCCTACCCTTTAAGTGCATATAATTTAAGTGAATAGTCCAGATGGGTAGCAAGACGCTGTGCAAATATAATCTCTCCCATAAACATCAATAAACAGACTCTACTTTCAAGAGTGCTGTGTAAGACACATATTATTTCTCAGAGATACTCTGACAAATCTTTTGTAATAAATGAAATTAAAACACAAGAGAAATAATCCTTGACAATAGTATTATCCAAACATTTTTTAAAGCCTGCTAAAAAGAAATAATAATACTAAGATAAGTAACACACACCTTCTTATAATATTAAACGAACTCCATAAATTTTAAGCTAACCACAAAAAAAGTAAAGAAAGCAATAATTCGATAGCTAACTCACAAATAAATCTATCTACATTCCCAACGTTTAATATAAGCATAGAACCACTTCAGTATCCACATGGGCTAAGGCTTCACAATCCCAATAGACTAAACCGCTGAGCACGGGGAGATAAGGACTCGAATCCCTGTCGGGTGTACTATGGGTGTTTTCCCCAAAATGGCTATCTACACTCCCTCCACATAAATGTTGGTGAACTTTATCCGAATTCAATTTTCTTCATCCCTAAAACATACATACATAGATGCATACCTAATCATGCCGTCCCCTTACGCAATAGGCAAGTAGTTGTGTATATAGCTAAAAAAACGTACTTAATCCATCTTCACTAACTCTCTCCACATTTCCCTATCCTTGCATACTCTCTTCGCTTCGACAACATCCATACACCGAGTCATGCATGCTCTTTTACACTTAAAATTCTTTATATTTATCTTTTTCCACACATTTTTGTACAACATTAAACAACGTCTTACATGGCCTACCCCTTCCTTTGAATACACACACACTACCATTATATATTTCCTTCGTCACTTGATCCACACTCATCCTCTCAACATACCCAAACTAACTTAAGACGGTTTCTTCACATTGGAGTTTTGTATTATCTTTCTAAAAGAACTCCTTTAGAACCAGTTCATTACGAACTCTGACAATACGAGTTTTTACACATACATTTATTAGATATCTCATTCTGACTCACTTCAAATTGCTCTTGTGTTTCTACAGATAAACTAACGCTTCACATCCATATAATAATGTTGGCGTTAGCACACTTTTATCTACTACCATCTTTGCCTCTTTCAATATTACTTCATTATTTGCAATAGTTGACTTACACCCAACTAACTTCCGAGATGCATTCACCCGTCTGTAGATTCCCCCATCTATTTTTCAATATTAACAAAATATTCTGACCAGATTTACTAATCATTCACTTTTTCTAACAGTTTTCCATTTATATTTAGGTAACAATATTTTACTGATCTGTTATCATCAAAAAATATCCCCTTAGTTTTGGAAACATTTTTTCGAGGATCAATTTTCCTGTTGCCACATTCATACGATTTAATTTAATCTGTAAGTCATTTTATTTGTATGCCATTAATACGGCATCATCTGCATATTGCAGAATTCTCACATTCACATTGTCCATTTACACACCAACCGCGTCCTCACAAGTATCCTTCATATATTTATCCATGAATACATTAAACAACCATAGAGACATAATAAAACCTTGTTTGACATCCCGTTCAGTTTAAAACAATTCGCTAAAATCTCCATCCCCCTAACGCAGGCTTTACTTCAATCATACACTGTCATAATTTCATACTTTTTTTAGCACCGTGTTTTACTACCCATAAACGCTAATTGCATTTACTAACCATGCATTCATAACATACTCTCTAAGAACATTCCAAAACATACTCCTATTCACCCGATCGTACGCCCTCACCAGACTCTATGCTTCCACCATGCAATTGCTCAAAGTACTCCCTACATCACTATTCAATATTGTTTTCATTCGAGATCATCTCACCATGTTCATTCAGAATCACATAGGTATTTCCTTGCACTCCTTATTTCGTTCTTTTTATACACTTCCAGAACAGCTTCTTATTTCCTTCAAAATCACTCTGCATCCTTTCTCCTTTTACTCTAATTTTCTCCTTACTCTTCTTTAGAACTTAACTTGCATTAATTTTTTCTCTTTGTATATGTCCCATAACCTCATAAGTTCTCTTTCACTCTAAACAACAATCACTCGTTTGTAGCTTCTTTCTTTTCTCTCACAGCTTCTCTCACCCGTTCATTCTAACATGCATATCTTTTTAAGTTTTTATCTATTTGTGTAGTATATAGAATCAGCCTCAGTTCACCCATCTGGGATTCAAGCCTAGACTTCTCAACTTCCCAGTATACAAAAAAAGCACAAACAAAAACAAAGGAGACAGATGCCTTATTTGTCCGTGGGTGTGATGATCTGTGTTTACCCAGGTTTAAGCGATTTTTCTTTTTTATTTGAAGTATTTTACGTTAAATTTCTGAATCGATGGATTATATCAGCAAACGAAAATTTCTATGAGCGAGAGCAAATGGCCTACCAATTCTGCCAGGAAAGGTATTTTCTAATATCATTCAGGGCTCTTTTACATGCCACAATTGACATGGGACCGTCGGTTTTAATACCTTTATGAAGGAAATTCTGCTACAAATTTATCGCTCAAGAAAAGTCCATTGACCCCGTTTAGGTTTGAACCCTAGAATATTGGGTCTTGAGGCGAGAACTTTACCCTCAGACCATGGAGGTCAATGATGCAAAGAGTAAATCAAAACGATAATAGAGCCTAAATCTTATATGGCAAAATATAGTGAACGATTAAACAAATATAAAAATATTCGCATCAGTGGTAGCACGGTGTCTCCGAGTACTGGATTATTAGTGGTGGGGATGTCAGGGCTTGAATCCAATCTGAAATTACCGAAACTAATTTTTTCATTAATTACTTCCCTCTCTCTCTCTCTCTTTACGCAAATAAATGTTTATTTCCTCTCAATTATCTTCTCCTTATCACTACCTGATAAGAGTAAATATGAAGATAGGCCAGACACTGTTAACATATACGTGATAAACAAAATTAGGTGTAATTTTTCTCGTCAGTATTTGAGACACTTGAACCTTGCGAGTCGATACTTGTAGGTCATAATATCTGTAAGGTCTGGAGGATATTGAGAAAAGAATACCACCCAATCACGGTATTGTTTGCAATGTGGTGGACTGAGAAAAAATCCCCATACATACACTATACATTAGCAGGGATTCGAACTACGCACATACGAGAAATAAAAACACAAATTTTGATCAATGTTAATACCTTCTTGTAGTAATTGATAAGGATTAATTCTCCCTACCGGTGTTGAGTTTCAGTCCCGACTAGACACAGCAAGTTTGTTTAGGTGAGTAGACCCGTAGTCAGGAAGTCGTTAGTCTTTAAATCTTTTATTTCATAAGTGGATAGCGAAAAACCTATTTAATTTTAAAAACACGAATCATTCTGCACGTAAGATATTTGTTAGGGTCGTTTATTCTGGTTTATTGGTGATGGAAGGCTAAGGGTTCTAATCCCGGCTGGGAGTGTTGAGTGTTTTTTCCCCTAAATGCTTTCCTATTTTAACTCCACGCAAATGTGGAAACCTTTCATCTAAATTATATAGCCCTTATTATTACGCCATTAGTGTGAGTGTGCAGATAGCCAGTTTGGGCAGTGAGACGTAGGGTTCAATGACTTAGGAATGGCGGGGATGGGTAGTAGGATGCGAAGTAAACGAATAAGAAAATTCCAGAACAATCAAACCGATCATAATTCAACACATATTCTACATAATTTTTTGCTTGCACAAAATTAGAACAAAGTAATAGATTATAAAATAAATGGTATGGCACAATCGCACAAATTGTCTCATTTTATGTATAATAACTCAGAAGAAAATTTTCAAAAAGAGGTTTTTAGTAATCTACCCTTAGGCCTAAGTAATTTTTAATCATAAAAATAAACACATCAAAATAATCACTGTTTATATACATTTTAAACCAAATTGTACTATTTTGAACCAAATCGCTAAAGCAATTTTCTAAAATATTAACATAAAAAAAAGAAACTAGTAGACTAACCATGACCAAATATTCCCCCCAAAGCCAGTATACAGTTTTTTTTGTCAAGTTCATGTCAAACACTCCCCAGATATACATTACAAAAATCGTTATATTCATTTTCAAAATAATTGGAATTTTCAAAAATCACTCCTCAGTAAAATACCATTTATTGAATTTTAACTCAAAGCAAAGTAAACAGGGTTATTTTCCATGTCAAATACTATCAAGATACTCATTTAGAACCAAATCGTTAAAGCCATTTGTAAAATATTTAAAGTTTTTGAAAGATTAGTAATTTTTAAACCACCCATAAATGAGTTTTTACCCCAAAAACCAATAAACAGTTTTAATTTTGATGTTAAACACTACCAAGATGCCCTTATGGGCATATAGAACAAAATATTAGAGCCATTTGTACAATATTTCAAGTTTTTGAAAAATCAGTAATTTGTAAACAACTCATATTTGAGAGTTACTATTATTTGTCATGTCAAACAAATCCTAGATATGCATTTTAAACAAAATCCTTAGAGGCATTTTCAAAAAATTTGGAGTAGAAAAAAAATTACTCATCAGTAAAATACCCTAAATGAAGGGTTATGGTAAAAAAAAAGTTTTGTGGTATGGCTCTATAATATCCAAATATCTAAATATCTAGTTTGAACTCAATATATCAAACCGTTTTGAATCCGTGACCAAGGACAAGCAGACAGACAGACATAGAGACAGACAGAATCGTAAAATCCCCTTTTTTGTGTTCGTGTTGACATAAAACGTAAACAAATTTCAAAATCTCGAGGTTGATTTTTTTTTCACGATTACAATACTGTCTCTTGATACTAGAAAGTAAAAAGAGTTATTTGACCTTGTGAGAATGTAATTTGTTCATTGTAATTCAAACTAATGGGGGAAGGGAAGATGTTTTGTGAACGGTGTGTGGTGTGATGTTCCAACTGATCAGTCTAGAGGCGTCAGTCTTCCCCCTGCTCGTCGATACACTACTACTACTTCTCACTCGCTCACGCACAAGAGAACGTCTCACTCAGTTCAAGCCCACATCCGCCTGCTACACCCCTGGTCAACTTAACTTGATGTCTGCCTGATTTATCTTTCCTTTTGAGGGACGGAAAAAAGGCAGTAAGAGCAAATTGAAATAATTTATCGAATACAAATTTAAATAAATGTTACGATCCACCTAACAGACTTTCTCCCGCTTTTATCTTAAAATCTATATTTAATAAAAACTCGTAAGATTTGTGAAACAAAATAATAGGTCTATACATTGTTCTAGAAACACAAGACTAAATATCATAATTGAAATAATATACACTGTTACTTACTCTATGGCACTTGAAGCTAGGAACACCGTTACTGAATAATTGAGAATAGAGAAACACCTTTGTCCACAAAAATCGTAAGATTCAAATTAATTTTTTTAAACCTGAATTAAAAAGTATATATATTTGCTTATAGCACAGGAATTATTCGTTTCATAAACATAATTTTCAAATAAGAGATTTTTATCATTAAAACTACAGTTTTACAATGATAAGCTATCTCGTGTCTCAAATAGTTGCAAATATATTATCAAAATAGGAAAATTTCCCCCAAGTAGAGTACCCTCAAAGTCATTTCATGAGTAAATGAGACTATCCATCTTATTTATAATGATAAACAGTGTCTATATATAGAACTTAGTCAAAATCGTTAGAGTGAATTTCAAGACAATCGATGTTATCTCTTTGTGTCTTTCAGTAAACTACCCTTACATTTAGGGTTAAATAATATCTAATTCCAAAATTCCTTAGGGGGAGATCTTATGAAAGCCCCAAATATAAAGTTTCATCCCGATTGGTAAAATATTTTCGGCTCCCGCCCGAGATACAGACATTCAAACAGCATTGCAAAAACCACTTTTTTGGTTTCAGGGGCACATGAAAAGTCGGCATTTATCAAAATCTTGATATAGATTTTTTTGACGATCACAATACTTTCTCCGAGGTGTTAAGAAAAAGTTAAAATTGTGTATTTTCTATTTTATATTATATCTGCATTAAGCCAAATTTAATTGTAGGCAGCGATTTTAAAATTAGATTGAATATGGTAGCACAGACGAATGGTAGTAAAACTCTATGCATGTAAAAAATTAAAACCAAGCCTAACTAAATTCAAACAATTTTTGTTCAAATAGATAATATTTGTAATATCTGGAACAAAGAACGATTCTTATATAAATACATTCTTCCCTTCACGCAAATGAGGATACATTTTCTTTCATTTCTATCAACCTCATCACTATCCCATTGAATGCGAATAGACCGAGTGGGTGGTAAATACGTCGTGGAAAAAATACTATAAAAAAAGTTTACTTATTGGATTTATCTACGAATTATGTTACTAAAATATTTAAACAAATTATCTTACTAAAGAATAGTTGTTCATTTAATAATAGCATTACAGAATACTAAATAAAACTTTGCGAATGAATTGATTTAATTCGCGGTATTAAAACGTTACCCAAAGGAGTAATTAATATCCGTGTAATCCTGGGGTGCTAAATGTTCAACACCTCTGCAAGGTCCCTGATGGTTTGGTGTTGACTGATGACATTAAAAATCACCTGCCTGCGATGACCGATTGAAATGAACCTCCCCTTTGTCACTCACTCCCCGTTATGAGCAATTCCGTACGGGATGCAGGTGCAGCCAGTTCTGACAGATGACATAGGCCTAATGACACAGTGTCAATACCTCCTACACCACAACCAGACATTCCGAACACCTGCCAAACATTGGTGATTGTTCCTCTATTTTCAAACGCGTCATAATGTTTCAGCAGCATCAAATAGTAGTAATAAAAATAAAAACAAGTGTCGACTCAAATATGTCGGTATTCTGTCTACGTGTCTATGACACCTATCACTCCCCTGCCATTCGAGACAGACTGGACAATCAAATCACAGACGAGCATTACTCAGACCGCCATAAAATTGTCGTTTCATTAGTTTGTTACAATTTTTTTTTCATATAATTTATTGAAAATCCGATGTTCATAACAATTGTGTTTGTAATATTTAGAGGTATAATTTTGTTGTGCTTAAAGATTTGAATTAATTTTTATAAAAGGATATTAACTTTAGATGTATAAAACTGTTTTTAATATCTTGCGGTGAGGAATTATATTATTTTCTGAAGCTTTTGTGGTTTTAGATAAAGCCTCAATATAAAAAAAAAGTATTTTGAATGCAATTTGTCTAATTTTTTACGTTTCATGTTTCATTTGTAAGATTTTTTTTGGCCTACATAAATTAATTATTTTAGAAAACGATTAGATTCCATTGTACACTAATGAACGGTTTACCATCATTTTCAACCATCAACATCTACCACATAAAATAAAATAAAAATACAATAAACACAATTTTTAAGCTTCTCTAGCCTAGTGCTTCCAAGTTACGGAGCAGAACAGACGTGCTTTAAACACTAAACCAACAGAGGAACCCTCTCTACATAAAGTAGTTTCGGTTGTTACGGCTTAGACTTGCTGAGCTTAGAGGCGTATAATAGGTGACTTAATTTTTTGGACCCCCAAAACAAAAATAAGTAGATAAGTGATTATTTTACCATTACTAGCCTATACATATCAAGGGACAGTTAGGTAGGCGTATATGCTACAAAGAATAGACTGCTGGCTAAATTCAGTTCAAGTAACAATTATTGTTTGGTGTGTATATTTATCTAACTGAAGGTAGTTAATCATCGGCCTGACCTTTAAGAAGTCGAGTATCCAACATCCTTATCAGGTATATGGACTCAAAGTAGTAAAGTATTAACTTTCTGTGTAAGGTATCCGAGCACAAGTTTGCCTATTTATCATCCACTATATCATATAGCTTAGGACGACGGAGGATTCAAATAATGGATGACTTGAAGGAAAGAAGAAAATTCTGGGAGCTGAAGGAGGAGGCAGAGGACAGGGCGCATTGGTGGTCTAAGTTCACTAACAAAAGTAATGAACATTTCTTAAGATACAACACCTAATAATAATAATAATAATATTAATATCATATACAAGACCAATAGCCTATTGCGTATTCCTTTATAAACTACAAGACATGAAGGTAGCCTATTTTCCACACCTGTATAGTATACAAAAGGTGACCTATTGACTGACTCTGTATAATATACAAGAAATAAAGGTAGCCTATTGTCCACTCCTGTATAAATTACAAAACATGATGGTAGCCTATTGCTCACTACTGTATAATATACAAAGCTTGAAGATAGCCTATTGTCCACTTCTGTATACTATACAAAACATGAAGGTAGCCTATTGCCCACTCTTGTATAATATACAACATATGGAGGTAGTAGACTAGATAGCCAATGACAGTGGGATCAAGGTTCGAATCTCAGTCGAGTGTATTGAGGATGTTTTTTTCCCAAATGGTATCCCTCCACGCAAATGCGGGTGTACTTAATCTAAATATAACCTTCATATCCCCTGAAACCATTAGTGTGATTAGTGTATCAGCGTATAGCCCGAATGGGTATTAAGATATGGTACTAAAATAAAACCTCATAAGCAATTTTCTCTTCCCTTATAATTCGATGATTTTGTTGTAAATGAAATAAAAATTACCTTATTTTTTGTGTCACACTCATCGCTGGTTGAATGGTCTAAGAAGTTACACCCGATATATAATGGAAAGATCAGGTTCGAATTTCATTCGGGTGCACTGAGGGTGGCTTTTCCTAAATGGTCTTCCCCAACTCTCCCTCCGAAAAAATACGGGTAAGCTTCCTCTAAATTTCAAACTTTATCGACCCTAATCCATTAAGAAAAACAACAACATATAAACTATGTATTAAACGAACGGGTAGTGAGGTACAGTAACAAAAATAACAACTGTTAAATAAAGGAAATTAGTGTAATATTTAATAGACAAAAATTAAACGTATGTAAGGACGTTTTATCCACATATGAAAGAGCTTTTAAGGATTGTGCTATGAACCAATATTTTATATATCTTATACCGATACCTAAATTGTTTTAGAATCTAAGTTCATCCAAGCGTTTCTATACTTTGCCATAAAAGTTAAATCAGTTTTAAAACTACGAAGAAAATTCAGGTGATTTAAAAACTACATTTAACCTCACAAAGAGTGCTAACTCAACATATACAGAATGTAATTACTAGAAAACTTAACAACCGGAAAAGCATTAATAATTGTATAGTAAACTGTATTCTACGCTCATTTTCCAGTTCAATTTTAAGTTTGATTAAAAGTTAATGTTGTAGTGACTCCTTGACGAGTGTAACAATACAAATAAACATAAAACAGAATAAAGATATGCATTAACAGGTCCGGTAATACTGTAAGGACGGCATAGAAGTGCCACTTGTGCGTAAATAAAACAAACACATTAAACAAGATAACATTAATATTTTATAGCAGTGTATGTGACCGCGAATAAATAATTATTAAAGCTATTTTTGCTTTGTTTTTATTTCACAAACACGTTTTCTGATCACTTCAATGAGTCAACCTTTAGTAACAATGCAAAGAGTTGAATACAATTGAAAACCAGGCAGGTTTTCTTAGTAATTATATGGGGCCACAAGGTTCTTGGAAAAGGAAATCTACATCGTCGATAGACTAAAGAGAATTACGAGTTATGTGAATGGACGAGATGAAGTAGTTACACTAAACAACCAAAATGTTGGATAATAACAAATACGGGTCCAGTAGGAAGAGGAGAAAAGTTTCCGTACACATATAATTCAGGAAATTTCTCATAAATTTTAATTTTTTCATTTATTCAAGCTATATAACGTGTATTTTCTTTTTACAAAATTATTATATCAGCACACAACTTGAAAACTAACTTAGATCTAGAACAGATACAATACCCAGCCCCTGGCCTTTAATTCATCATTTTAAAAGGGTAAACTCACATTCCACAACTGATCATTTTATCGGCCATGCCAGGAACCAAACCTGGGACCCTTAGCTCAATACAAAGACACGCTACCGACTGAGCTAAGTTTTTGAACGTTTAGTATCTCATACTATAAATAGACCCCAGTAAATACTTTAAAAAACTTTATTTAAATATGAAAAATAAAGAGGTTGAAAAACAAACACATTTCAACGATAAACTGAAGAATATTTTTGGGAATTTTTATTAGATTCAACGTAGTTTCCTCTCATTCCTAAAAGTTTGATGATGACGAATATTAATTTAAAATAAGGTATTTGTGTGAAAAAAATTGTTTGATCAAAATTGATCAAGTCTATAGTGTTTGGAGCAAATTTTTTTTCGGGGGGCGGGGGGGAAGGAGGTAAATGATCAAAAGTTTGTTTTTTAGTCTTCACTTATGCTGAAAGTAGAATGTCTACCTCGCCTGGTCTTAGAATGGGATAATTTTTAAGATAGGTCCAAAGCGAAGCTGTTCAAAGTAAGAAATAAACAGAGTGTACAGTACACATTATATTTTTCAATTGGTCCCTGCTATCATATTCAGAGACTAAGAACATAACCTCCTCTAGGACGAAATATTTAATGTTTAGGGCTATATTTATTTCAAACCCAGTTAAACTATTAGCACCTCTAACCTTTTTTATTCTAAAGAACGTCAAACAACTTGTGCTCTGAATTAAGTATTTTCAACCTCTTTATCGGTAATATTAATAGAGGTAAATGTATGAGGGAATAACTCTTTATCAATTTTGACCACAGCAATGTGAAATAGGGCACTTGTTTTCAACCTAGACGGGGTGACTAAATAGATATCTAGAATTAAATATATGATGGAAGGGAATGCGATAAAAATCCAGTGTTTTTGCAGTTTTTTTGGAAACAATTTGTTTTTGCCAAAATAAATAAAATATTTCTCTAGTAAAAACCTAAGAGTTCAATTTTATTCAAATAGTGTTATCAATATTTCCTGGATATCTTTCAAAGGTGCCCTAAAATTTAATGAACACTTTTCTCTTCATTCAAAAAGTTTTTCATCTAATGCTACTATGCTCATGACAGATATTCAACAACTGTTGAGGTCACCATTTGAAGAAAATTAAACTATGTTTGTAGTGGAGAAATAATTGATTTATTTTGCCCAAAAAAGATTTGCCATAAAAACTGCAAAAACACTGGCCCTTTTCTCACCTCCTGTTTCATCTCTCCCTTAAAGGGTTGAATTACGTTAACTTACGTTTTATTAATGGCACGATAGCCAAGCTATTTGTTATTAGAATTACTATGTAGGGAATGCCAGGCCTCCACCGTGGTTCGGATTCCACGTTAAACTGTAGGTCCTCCATTTCATCTCACAATCACCCTACCATTACACATTAGCGTAAGTGCGTATAACCCGAATGGGTAGTAAGACGCGGTGCTAATAATAATAATAATAATAATAATAATAATAATAATAATAATTACTATGTATACATTCCATCTCTGAAACAACTGATTATACGGGGAGACTGCTTATCATTGATTTGATTTAAAACAGAGACTGCCATGCATGTAAGCAGACATAAAATTTAAGGGGTCAGACAAAATAAATTTTGACCCCCTTTTACCTATGAATGAACATGTTTAAGAGTAGGGGGGACGAACACCATATTGATTCCCTTTTATCTATGGATGAATATATTTAGAAGGAAGGGTGATTGGACACAATATTGCCCACCTTTTATTTTTGATTGGACATGTTTTGAAGGAGGGGTGATTAGACACTATCTACAATTGAACATGTTTGTAAGGAGGAGGATCACACACAATATGGACCCCCTTTTATCTACGAATGAACATGTTTGGGAGGAGGGGGTATTATACACAATATTGACTCCCTTTTATCTATGAAAGAACATGTTTGGGAGGAGGGGGATCAGACACAATATGGACACCCTTTTATCTACGAATGAACATGTTTGGGAGGAGGGGGTATTATAAACAATATTGACTCCCTTTTGTCAATATAAACATGTTTGGGAGGAGGAGGAGGATCAGAAACAATATGGACCCCTTTTTATATATGAATGAACATGATTGGAAGGAGGAGGATCAGACACAATATGGACCCCATTTTATCCATGAATGAACATTGATAGGCGGAAGGGGATCAGACACAACAATGACTCCCTTTTATCTACGGATGAAAATATTTGGGAGGAGGGGGATCAGACACAATATTGACCCCCTTTTATCCATGAAAGAAATTGTTTGGAAGGAGAGGGTCGGACACAATTTTGACCCCCTTTTACCTATGAATGAAAATGTTTGTGAGGGGGAGGAGGTGGGCAGGTAAAATATTGAGCCTATTTTATCAATTAGTTTTGTAGTTGTAAGGCAGTACGCCAAACCATCCAACACATAGGCCTAGTACAAGAGTGCAAGACACAACATACCAAGGCGATATGAAGGACTTTTTTGGGCTTTCCCAAAAGCAATCGAATTGTTTGACAAACTAAATATCAATGTATAGTTTTATCTGTATTGATAATGTTTCTTTTTTTATTGTTTTGTGTATTTTAATGCTGTATACCATGTGTTGTCATACGCTAAATAAATACATAAAGCATGCCGATTTCTATTTAAAAAAAAGATAATTCGGGTCAGACAAAATGTTGCACTCCAATTGTAAGCAAATTACACGAGTATTTAGATATGTTAAAGTTAAAACAGACACACATTTTAATTAGAAACTATTTATCTGTATCAGTTTATATTGTAGTTTAAAAATATTTAAAACTGACAGTTAAAAGGCCCCATATGCCCACACTTATGGTCAACCCGTCCAGTCTCCTGGCAGTCAGTTTATTGTTATGAAAGAGAAAACCAATTTAAGATACAATTTTTAGGTCATGCTTAGAGAATAAATAATATTGAAAATCAAGTAGGATTGCTTAGAATGAATGCAGCCATATTAGCGTGGATAAAACATATAGTCATTACCCGTTTTAGTACATCCACTTCACCCACTTCGGTGGCCGCATGGTCTAAAGCAATACTCTCACAGTAGATTAGACTACCGATGATGGAGAGATTGAGGTTCAATTCTCGGTCGGCTGTACTAAGGATGGTTTTTCAAAATGGTTTTCCACGATCCCTCCCATAAATGAGGATACACTTCCTATAAATATAGCCCTCTTCATTCCTAAAATAATCAGTATAACTAGTACATAAGCGTATGGCCCGAAAGGGCAGTAAAACACGGTACTAAAAAAACTATCTCCTTTTATATCAAAGAACCAGACTTGGTTTAAATCATAAACCCTCCCTTCAATGGGGATTGGGAACCAAGTGTAATTATGTGATCAGATATAATATTTAAGACCACTCGTATATTGCTATTTTCTCCTAATTAATTGAACTATTCTTGGAGACTTGTGGCTTTGGTGTTAGTGGTAGGTGTGTTACATTGGTCATGCTGTCTTAGCGTAATTTAAATGGTAACACGTGCCCAGATAAAACCTTCTTTTTATGAATATCATGTTAAATCTCCTTCTATTATTCTGATATCGAGTGAAAATTACGCTGTGTTGCACTGAGAGACAATGATTGATCAACCAAAAATATGTATTCACTCCCATCATTCTATATTTCTCTCATCAACATTAGAGTATCTAGGTGCGCTTTTGTAAGAAACGCCAAATTTTCAATTGACAAAATGTAGCCTTGATGCGATAAGTTGATTGAAAATACACATTTAACACTTTTGGCCACGAATGGTTAAAAACCATGGAGCTGGATTGAATGTAAATCTCATCTAGTCTGGTTTGATGTTGACCGGAAGGCAGGAGCTCAAATTCTAACAAGGTCTAGTGAGGGTGGAATTTTCTCAATTGATTTCCAATCCATTCAAATGAGGTTATATTCGTAGCTACCCTAAATTACACTCTAGTATTCTTATCCGATTAATTTAATTAAATGGAGAAATATATATAAAACTACTCAAACTTTATCTAAAATAAATCATTATTATTATTATTATTATTATTGTTATTATTATTATCACCGCATGTTACTACCCGTTCGGGTTATACGCACTTACGCTAATGTGTAATGGTAGGGTGATTGTGATATGAAATGGAGGACCTACAGATTAACGTGCAATCCGAACCACGGTGGAGGCCTGGCATTCCTAACACTCACAAGATGTCTGGTCAGAGGTGAAGTCTAAAATAAATCAAATTGTTTAAATCATAAGAGCTCTAATGACAAGCTAGTATATATTTATGTGTAAATAACTTTTGTGCTAGAGGAAGTAAAGTATATATATATATATATATATTCTAAACACATATGCAAACAAACTTTTAAAAAGTCCAGCCTAAAAAAAATTATATACTTAAAAAATATTTCCTAAATAATTTGGAATACTTTACTTTAAACTGTTCTTCACCTCTGACAAGACATCTTGTGAATGTGGGGAATGCCAGGCCTCCACCGTGGTTAGGATTCCACGTTAAACTGTAGGTACCTCCTTTTCATCTCACAATCACCCTACCATTACACATTAGCGTAAGTGCGTTCAACCCGAACGGGTAGTAAGACACGGTGCTAATAATATTTAAACTATTCATGTTTAATTTCATTAGACTTTGGGTTGTATGGGGTCTTAGCTTCTAAAGACTCCACTACGCCTATATTCTAATTCATTTACGTCAACCTGTTTATTTCTTGATTTTTCCTTCCCACAGGCTTTGTTTGTAATTTGAATCCTCTCCCACCACTTACTAAAGCTCAATATCCTGCTTGTAAACCAAAAACCAACCTTGACTAAGGTATTTACAATATGTTCACAATTACTTTGTTCGTTTAGTCCAATCATTTCTTTAAAATATCATTTTTATTAAAGATGTAACATAATTAAGATATCAATATATATATATATATATATAATATTATAGCCTAGTTTGTCGGAGACGCGCAGAGTTGAAGTCGAATCCCTGTCAGGATTACTTTTTTTTTCCTTAAATGTTTGCCCAGCCTACTTCCAATCAAATATTCGACCTTTCTCCAACCTATACCATTAGAACATTTGAAATGCGTCAGGGCAGGATGAATAATAAGATGTGGTGGAAAAAAACCTACAAAACTAGTGGGAAGATATTTTTATTTGACAAAAGTTTGGCTCTGAGAGCCTGTTAGGACTTACTTTCTTCATCCTATTTCCATTGAATAATTACTGGTTAGTCCAAACAGGCACTAGAACTAAACAAAAACCAAACCCAAACAAGATTAATCCCCCTGGATGATTATCCGAGTGATAGGGCCAACCTTTATAAAAGTGGTGAATTCATTAACATGACAAATGAGTTTGAAACAGATTACCTCGAAGCTGAATACTCAGCTTGCCTAAACCAATCAACATTATGTCTTTGATGTTAACAGCAAACCTAAAATAACACGTCTTTTAGAGGATGCCATTCGAAGCTGTTGACCGGAAATCTGGTGAAGTTTTGTATTGGACAGATAATACTGCGGAAGTGATATCGATTCCAGTTGTCTGTTATGTATTTATTCACAAAGGTCTACTATTAAGAACATTTTATTAGTGGAGATTAGCATTATTTTTCTTTGGCGTTCAGCTAGTAACTGCATTAATGTAGTTCTGATAGTTAGTGTATTAAAGTGGTTCAGCTATTTGTATTATAGTAGTTGTGTTGTTACTTTATTTACATATAGTACGGCTCATTAAATTCAATTACAGTGAAATCTCCCTTAATGGACACCTCCGAATATTGGATTCGTCTATATAGCAGACAGTTTAAATTTGCCTCGTGAAATAACATAGTGTTTTAGGGGGAAACAACATGTTCGTATCCGGTATTGATAAATTATTTATCAACGAACACGGACATTGCTAGAGACGCATATTTATGCATAACAATTTCTAATCAGTGGACCAAAAGTTAAAATGTCTGCTCATTTGTAGTATTTTACTGTACGAATGTTCGTGTTACCATTGTCACACGTAAAGTGTGAGCAGTCCCGTCTTTCTCCTTTAGTGAATTTTTTTTTAAATTGCCTACGTATTAATGACTATGTTACTTCAAAGTCACACCTCTTACCCCAGGGATCCCCAATTATTATTGATGGAGGTCCGTTATACAAACTCTACATACTTCCATGGTACGCCGAAACTTTAACAGTTACTCAAGTTCAAGTCCTATAGGACTATACTAATTCAAAAACGTGATTTTCTTTCCTTTTAGTTATTTCACTTATTTATTATTACTGGCCTTCCATGTATATTACTAACCACTACAGAGATAGCAACATTTCTTCTGTTTATCGTTATTTCGTCAGGGTCCTTAAAAAGTCTCTGCGGTTTTGATGCGGACCACGGTACACCATTTGGTTACCATTGTCTTACCTCTTCTGAGCCATCAGCGGAGTCTATTTTAGCAGTTTTGTCTATGCTCTTGCGTACATATACAGTACAGAAGGCCTACTGTTCACATTTCATTTTATCTGCGTATTATACTGTGCGTTATACAATTTGTAAAGTAAGCTACGTCCTCTTATTATTCTGCAGACAATACTTCACAGTGCAGTAATTAAATTGTTGAAACTTATATCAACAGAATATAGGTTCGTATAGACTTAACTGTGTTGAAGAAATATGATATTAAAAAATGTATATATATATATTTTTCCAAATAATGGACAGTAATTAATAACGAGGGATATTTTGACCATGGGAAGTGTCTACTATTAAGATATTTCACTGCATTGGTAAAAATATTTAAATCAGGAGTAAATGAATAGGTTTATTTTCCTTTTTTAGTTATTAATTTATTAGTGAGTGAATTGGTTGTTTTTCACAATCAAGTCTTAAGAGTCAATTTTACTTTATTCAATGTCTCCACCGTGAGCTTTGATTACAGCAGTACACACATTCACACGGGACATTCTTGTGATTAATTTATAAAGTGGTTTTAGTTTAATCCACCTCCCCTCATATAACAGAACTTCCCAAAAGTGATTCTGGCTATATATTTGCACTTGTCAAAAATATAAATCCACATGATCGCACAAAAAATCGATTGGATTAGAATCGAGACCTTTAGGTGACCAGATCATTTTATTTAGAGTATTTTGTGGTTCTTTTGACTCAATATAACTTAATTGGTGTACATTCGTGAGGTATATTTCGAATCGTTGTGCTGCTGATATGTAAAACCCTATCTGATACGACATAGTCCCAATGGAACCACATCCCAGTACTTAATAATGCTATTTTTGAATATCTCTTTATTTGATGGACCCACATAAAACACTACTTATTGGTAGTTACCGTTAGCTGGTTAGTTCCTTCCATCACATCCTCTATTTACTCTGCATGACTGCAAATTCCTTGTAGATCCTCTAGATATAATCTAGTTTTAATCAAATTTTCTATTTTGTTAGATAAGATCACACATAATTTTGGTCCTCCGGGTCGGATTTCATTCTTCATGCGCTATATAAGGTACATTCATATTAATTTCATGGTGCTACAACAGAATTAAACTAACTTAAAAACACTTTGTTAATAAATTTACCATTCACAAATACTCTCGTGTTTTTTCTATTTTTTATTTATCTTGTACAATTTTAAGTGCCATGTCATTATCAATCAAAATCTCGTATTAAACAAGTTTCAAATGGTTAACACTTTAAGATTATTAAGTGTCTATTACCTATCACTCTTCTTACTGTGCAAACCATATTAAGTCACAATGCCGTTCACTAGATTTCAACTCCAAAGTGGCTTAGTTAGAACTAGTTTAACAACCATCAACTAATACATCGGCACTATAGAAGCATACCCTCAAATTACATATGTACATACACATAGACTATATTCCAGACAAAAGGAAATTCAGACCAAAACCTTAGAATTTGGTACATTACTCAAAGAGTTCTAGTCTGTGAATTTGATGAATCATTAGTTTCTACCCTAAAATACAATACTTTGGACTGGAACTCAACAATTTAAAGTCAAATTATTGTATTTATTCCCAATCCTTAAGACTCACTCACGTTCAACATCTCTACGCATTAATCAACTCAATCTAACGTAGTTCGTTTACTGAAGATAAATTTGCATACTTTCAAAGGAACCGTACAACACTGGATGGTATTTATTAACCTTTTTGAAACCACAATACATCAAAATAAAACTCTAACCCCAATAGATAAATTTCAGAAATTAAGATCACTTAAGGATGAAACACACAAGTTAATTCAAAGACTATCAATCTAAAATGACAATTATGTAATAGCCTGGGTACTTCTATAGAAACGCTATCGCTACCTCTTTCGCTTAGTATCCCTACATATTTACCAACATTTTGGATGTGACAGACATCGCTAACGATTCTCTGAACATCTTAAGACGCTTTAGAGGAAACTATTCAAAAAACTTCCAAGCTCTTATTGTACTAAAACCACGATCTTATCCAATAAAAACACTTAATTGCCTATTTAATACGAAAATTGGTCCATTAAACACAAACACGGCTTTAAAATGATTGTGGGCATAATAATAACATGCCTAATGCTTCAGATATAATCTTGTTATTGGAAACGAAATTCCTTCACTTATAAAATGAAACTATAGATTCTCAAAGTTGCCAAAAGAAGTCACAGCTCTCACTCTCTTCTCATGACTCTTCAAAAACTAAACTATAACGTTTTAAAACTCAATATACTTAGCCAATCATAACCACTCTTTTGTCTAACGCAGACAACAATTGAATATATTGTGGACTTTTTCACCAGTTACTTCACACACATGACCAAATATACTTCATTTCAAAACAAAACTGCTCAAGAACACCTCAACTTTGCAAAATCAATTAAATGGTGCTACAATTACCTTGGTAGAGCCCACTCGTCAAGTGACTGCATGTCGACTCGCACTTGATCACATAGTCACATAGTCACAAAAAGCACCATGTATTACTAAACATTACGCCCAATTTGCAGGCACAGTTAACTCCATTTCACAATAATTGCGATTTAAGATGAATACGTGACACTACCCCTTCTTAGGTTAATACTCCATCCATTTTGTTTATTGGTATTAAAAGCCAGCCTCAGACCACGGTGCTATTAGTGGCCACCCTGGTACAAATCACTACTCCTTTTGGTACACCACAAACAGTGCGAGGGATTTTAAATTCGCTGGTGCAGTTAAGATTTATCACTGAATGCTGTGCGCAGTTGTTGAATGTCACTCAGTCACACCTGTTGCAAGATATAAATGTTTTATCTCTCTGTCAAGTAAATACTAAAGGAATGACACAGATACATATTTCTCCTATTAACGCCACTGTACTAGCTCGTTCACATCTAGTAACAATCTAGTACAAAATAGCTTTAGATTTGTCACGAGCTCACATTGACCCTAATATCAAACAAAAATTCAATGGGTTTGTTCTAGATGATCCCATATTTGATGTAACCTAGTCTAATGGTGGTCACCACATTCTCGATATTGACTCAGCAGTTACCACTATGGGCACCACACTATCCTTGCTACTTTCACTCCAGAATAAACAAAAATTATTTTGGTGGTTTGGCGACTCTCCTCTCAATTTTGTATCTTGACCTTTATGAATTTTCACGTTTTTGCCAAGCAGAAGAACAATCATATATATCTGGACCAACGTAGTAAGAAATATTGTGTCAAGATCATTTTATTTCCACTCATTCACGGGATGACACCGGGCGTTATGTTGTGGGACTTGAGTTCAAAGAAACTTACCCATCTCATGAAAATTAATTGTCTGCAAATTATAGATTTAACTCTCTCTAAAGAAAACTAATAAATCAGCCTCAATTTTAAAAAATGTACTCTGAATATATGCCAAATTAACTCTACTCCAGCCACATGACTTTGTGTGACATTCACACCCCTCCAGAATTGGTACACTACTTCTTACCTCATCACAGCGCTATCAAACAAATTAACTCAACCAAAAAGCTCTGGGTTGTGGTTGACGCTAGTTCTCATACCTAAACTAATGTATCTCTTAAGAATATGCTACTGCCTGAATCAAATATATAAAGTGACATTTATGACGTCATTTTCCACGTTCACCGACATTCTTTTGTTTTCTCGAGAGACATTCACCAGAAGTATCACCAAATCAAGGTTTACTTGGATGTTCAAAACTACCAACTCATTTATTGGCGTGATGATCCCCCAAATCCATTTTTGATATAAAAATTAACAACAGTAACATATGGTACCATTTCTTGCTTTAAGAACACCCCACCTGCTAATTCAAGATAAAGGACATATTCACCCTCGCAAACCTCTCTATTGCAACATCAAAACTTTAGGGATAGCATTATTAGTGGTTCTTAAACGGTCAAAGACGTGCTTATTTTGAAAACTGAGTGAGCTTGGAGGTCACGGGCCATTCACACGTCACCGTGTGGACCATGATCTCTTTTCATGATATTGAGATACATCGTTGATCAGATAGATTGACAATACACATGGTGTATTCAAGGTTTTGATTATTAAAAATAAAACTAACTCATACACTGATTAAGTTACAATCCAAACAGTCACTGAAAAATTTAAAAGATAGATGCACACAATTAAAATAAAATTAAATTAAATAAACAAATTAATTACTATAAAACACATATATTTTAAAATGCATAAATTAGTCATTAATAATCTCCATTATCAACACAGTTCACAATAAAAATCGATGTCCACATCACCCGTGTCCTTAACGTTTGTCCTCCACTAGTAATGGACACATTAGTCTACAAACATCGTGCTGACCTCAGATACACAAACAGCTGGACACATTTTTATCGCCCCGGCATGTTGATCCTCTGCCGGACACACTCGTTGGGAACTAAGAAGTCACACCACCACTGGTCCCCGCGCATGACACACTGCGCTGGCCCACATTACACGAACGCTAAACTCACTGATTCTCTTGCTGGACACTCCAGCCCACTCACTGAAAACGCTCCCAACGCACGACAGATAACGTTGATCCACGTTACGCTAGAATCACTGATTCACTCGCTGGACACGCCAGTCTACTCAGTGAAAACGCTGACCACTCTCAGGCAAGCTAGCCCGGACACGCCGGTCCACTCACTTGGCTAGCCTCAGCTCGGGCTGGAGTTTCTTCACTTATATATATATATATATATATATATATATAT